>QKWP01000005.1:407545-442176 GCA_003550325.1 Gigaspora rosea | reverse complement strand
GATGCTATAAAAAGCATTCTAGAAGGATTAAAAGAAATTGTTAATAATAACGCCGAAAGACCAACTGCAGCTACCAATCCAAAGGAATATAAAATGATTGACTTTCCTACTTTCTCTGGTAACCAGGATAAAGACCCGGTTGAATGGGTTGAAGCTTTTACTAGAGCATGTGTTGGTAATAACATTTCTGAAAATAGACGACTCGCTATAGTCCCTAATTTCTTTAAAGGCAATGCTCTATCCTGTTATAATCAAAATCGGTTCAACTTTACCTACTGGGACAACGATACCTATGCAAACCACTCCTTTGTCCAACTTTTCTCTAGAAAATTTAGAGATCTATTCAAAGTATCCCAATGGCATTATACATTAAGGAGTAGAAAACAAAAACCAGAAGAGACTGTCGATGCTTATAATTCTGCCCTTGAAGAGTTATGGCGAAGAGTCGATCCCAATAATAATTATCCTGAAGTAGACAAAATCTGACAATTTGTGGATGGATTAAGACAAGAATTCCAAATACCTGTACAATCAGAAAACCTGATAACTATTAATCAAGCAGTAAATAAAGCCAAAGCTATCGAAGTAGCTTACTTTAAAGGAAGTTTCTTATCGGCTTATTCCTTATTACCTACTACATACCAACCACAATTCTTTGGAGGATACACTGGTCTAAATCAACCCATTATGCCTGTTCAACTCAACATAGTCTACGTGATAACTTAATAGAAGCAGTTCAAAATGTTACTAGAACCATGCAGAATCATAACCAAAATCGAAACTCTCAACCACAACAAAACAATACATCTCAAAATAATAATAACAATTATAGAAATAATAATAATAACTACAGAAATAACAATAACAATAATTATAGACCACCCCAACAAAGAAATAACAATTGTTTGAGATGTAATCGACCTGGTCACTTTGCTGCTAACTGTTCTGCCCCTTTCTGTACCAACTGTCAACAGATTGGACATGGTATTCGAAATTGCTGTTTTAATCAAAATTGGAGGAATAACAACAATAACAATTATAACAACAACAATTACAACCGAAATAACAACCGTAATAATAATAATAACCGAAGAAACAATAACAATTATAATAACAATAATTTTAATAATAACAATAACAATCCCTCTCCCAACAATAATAATAATCATAACAATAACCAAAACCAAAACAATAATAATAATTATAATAATAATAACAATAATAATAACAACCAACAAAGACAATATTTAAACTAGAAATAGTATCTCCAGAGGGTAAGCATGCTAAAGTCCAAAAACCCTCAATTAATAATAACAATGAAGATGTTTATTCATTTTTAATAGATGAAATTGATTTATTACTCGACCAAGAAGATGACAAAATTGACAAAAATAACAATAATATAGATGATAAATTTTATAATCTCTGGACAGATTATAATGAAACTATAGAAATATTGGGGATGAACTCGAATGAAATTGATTTTTATCTCAAAGATAACAATCAAAAGAATCAAGTTAAAGATGCATTATTTACTACCACTGAAGTTTTAGAAAAAGAAATTAATGTTCTTATTGATACTGGTTCAAAAGGATGTGTGGTTACTAAATGCTTTCTTGATAAAATGTGTCGAAATATTGATGAACCAAGTAATGTCTGAGTTGTAGATATTACAGGTCACAAATCTGTTCCTTTAGGCAAAGTTAAGGACATTCCTATTCAACTTGGTACAAAAATTATATTAGTAGATATATTAGTAACAGAATCTAAAGAATATAATGTAGTCCTAGGAAATGAATATTTAGATAAAGTTCATGCAAGTATTGACTACTATGGAGAATTTATGAGTATTGGAATTACAGATCAAATAAATATATTCCAATTTCTTGTAAACAACGGATTACAGACCCTGATACGGTATATCCAATTAATTTTAAAGATTATTATTCTAACCAAGAATTAGAGTTAGAATTAGAAGATAACAATCCTATCGAACCCATATACACTACTATTCAAATTGGAGATACCTTTTCTCAACTTGATGAACAATTAATCGCTAATGTAAAAATTGAAAATATCAATAATCCTTTAAGTCCTCCTCCAGATAAAATATTCAAGCTTATACAACCAGAAATAAAAGAAATAAAAGATAAAAAGAAAGAAGACCAAAAGATTTCTATTCCTATTACTGAAGATAAATCTACCTTTATTGGACATAATCTCGATGAACAACTATAACTCAATTGTTATTACAAAATTCAAATATATTCGCTACTAAATTTTTTGAACTTCGAAAAACAAATATCGTATATTATAGTATAAATACTGGTGATTCATATCCTATTAAACAGAGAGCATATAGGGCCTCTCCTATAGAACAAAACCATATACAAAAAGAAAGGAAAAAGACGGTATAATTCAAAAATCAGAAAGTCCTTGGAGCTCTCCGGTTGTTTTGGTCAAAAAGAAAAATGGAAAATTATGATTTTGTGTTGATTTTAGAAAGTTGAATAATGTAACTAAAAAGGATACATATCCTTTACTGAGGATTAATGAAATGATAGACAATTTAGAAAATGCTAAATGGTTTACTTCTCTTGATTTAACTTCTGGATATTGGCAAGTAAAAGTAAAAAAAGAAGACAAAGAAAAGACCGCTTTCATAACAAAATTTGGTCTTTATGAGTTCAATGTAATGCCATTTGGACCCCTCTACATTTCAAAGACTCATGGACATTGTTCTACAACCAGTTTTATGGAAGAAAGCTATAGTATACATCGACGACGTTAATATTTACTCAGAAACATTCGAACAACATATAAAAGATATCCAGAAAGTATTCAATCTTATTAAAAACGCCAACCTTAGAATAAACCCAGAAAAATGTCATTTCTGTACCAATGAAATGCAATTTCTTGGTCACATAGTTGGAATTGAAGGAATCAAACCTAACCCCAAAAGGTTAATAAACTCGACAAACTTCCACCCCTGAAAATATCTCGCAACTTAGAGCCTTTTTAGGCTTAGATCATACTATCGACGATTTATAAAGGATTTTCTAAAAGGCTGGACCTTTACTCAAATTACTTAGAAAAGATGAAGAATTTAAATGGAATGAACCACAACAAAATGTATTTGATTGGCTCAAACAATGCTTAACCCAATCACCTATCTTACAATATCCTGATTACTCTGAACCTTTTATTCTATTCACGGACGCTTCTTATCAAGGACTTGGTGCAGTCCTATCCCAAATTAAAAATGGTCGAGAGCATGTAATTGCTTACGCCAGTTGAACTTTAACTCCTGCTGAACAAAATTATAGTACCGTCGAACTTAAATGTTTAGCAGTTATTTTGGCCATAAAATATTTTCGTCATTATATTCATGGAACGAGATTTACTCTAATTACCGATCATAAAGCTTACAATGGTTACTTAATTCATGCACAATCAATGACAACAAAAGAATTACAAGATGGAGATTAACCCTACAAGAATATCAGTTTGATATCAAATATCAAGCTGGTAGCTGGAACAAAAATGCTGATTTTCTCTCACGCCTACCTGAATATTTAAAGGACAATGGATGAAAAACAATATAATCAGCTATATCAATACCTCTCCACTTTACAATTTGACATGGACACCACTAAATAGCAAAAATCTCAAATTCAAAAAGAAGCTAAAAATTATTTTATTAAAAACAATAAATTATATTGACGAAATAAAGAAAAACCCCAAAGAGTAATCAAACATGACCAAAAACACATCATTCTATATACACTACACGACAAATAAGGAGTACATTTAGAAATTAGTACTACTTATAACAAAATAAAAGAACGATACTTTTGGCCTATGTATAATGACATTAAAGAGTACGTTCAAACGTGTAATATTTGCCAACATAGAGGACATGAAGTAAAACGACAAAATCTACAGTCGAAATATCTGTTCCACCGAGTTGGAATCGATATTAAAGGACCTTTACCACCTACAAAACAAGGCAACAGATATATTATTGTTGCAATGGATTATTTAACTAAATGACCAGAAGCTAGAGCTGTAGCAGATATAAAAGCTACAACCGTAGCTAAATTTATTTATGAAGATATTTTTGTCGACATGGGACCCCTACCATATTACTTTCTGACTGAGGATCCAATTTCATGAGTGAAGTAATAAAAGAATTGTGCCAAAATCTTCAAATAAAACATCATAAATCATCAGCATACCGACCTCAAACGAATGGGATGATCGAACGATTTAATAGAACTATTGGTGAAGCTCTCGCTAAAATTACAAGTTATAAATACAAAGAATGGGATGAAATCCTACCTTTAATATTATTAGCTTATAGAACCATGAAACATAGTACTACCAAGTTCACTCCATTTTCTCTTATTTATGGACGTGAAGCCAAATTACCAATAGAAACAATAATAGAATCTTATTATGAAGAAGATTTACTATTTCATGAAGCTTTATTAAAAAGAACATTTGAAATCGAAGATGTTTTAATTAAACAACAAAATGAGGCATCAGAAAATATAAAAACAGCACAACAAAATCAACAAAAACATCACGATAAACATATCAAACATGATAAATTAAAAATTGGTGACAAAGTCCTAGTTGCCAAATCTTTTCTTAAAAATAGATTTTCTGCAAAATTAGAAGAACAATTTATGGGACCCTACATAATCCATAATATATTAGATTTTGGAGTTTACAAATTACAAACTCTAGATAGTAAAAAGGTGAAAGATCCAGTTCATGGTGATATATTAAAATTATACCATGACAGAAAAATTAAAGATCTTCCTGTACCCCAGATTATCATCACACAAAAATCCTAAATCGTACAACTATAATTTTTATAAATACACCCCATGTTCAAAAATTTTCTTCAAATTTACTAAATCCTAAAATCCTTCAAATTCAAAAATATTCAAATTTAACTTAAATTTATTATTAATGGATTCTTTAACATTAAGAAATTTAATTTTAACAAACTTTTCTATTGAAGCTATCACTGGAATTTACCAATTTTTAGACGAATGGAAACAAAAATCAGTTGATAATATGGAAATTCAAATATCAAAAGAAAATATTACCTTAACTGACCATGAAGGAAGACACGAAAATGATATCAAAGAATTTTTACAATCTCTTTTAATGACCTCCACCGAGAATGAATTTGCCTTACCAATCTTTGATGAAATTGAAACAGATTCATCAATTTATTTGAATACAGAACAAATAGAAATTTATAATCAAATCCTAGATGATCCTGTCCAAGAAAATGGTAATTTAAATAACGAAGAATCTGAACCAATTGTAGAAGAAACTGATCCAGTAGTAGAGAAAATAAAAAGAGACTTAAGTCATAATGCAACTCAGAATTATACACTTATCTCACCTTTTTCCACTACTGATCCAAGAATGCTCCTTCAAGAAATTATAGAAAAAATTCAAGAGTTAGGCAAGAAGAAATTAAATCGAATTAATCGTCTCGAAGCTGTTTATTACTTGAGAAAACTTATAGAAGAAAACCAAGATCAACAATATGATTTTAAACAGATACTTAGAGAAAAATTTAAAAGAGCAAAGGCCTATCGACTCGAAACACAAGCAAAACGAATGTATGCTTTGTTTCAAAAATACGGTCTTGTCAACCTATATGATTCTTTAGAAATTTATGTGTCAGATCTAGAAAACCTATCGCCCGAACAATTTAAACAATTAATGAATTAAATTTCTTAATATCTTTTTCTTTATTATTTTTTTTTATTATATTATATATATATATTTTTTTACAACTATTTCCTTAATTTTGCGGAGCAAAATTTTCAAAGGAGGGAATAGTGTTATATTTGTATAATTTTAGCATATTAATATTAGGAAAATATTATATAGATATTAAGAATAGTATAAATTTTATTGAACCAATCAAATCTGTAATATTAATTTTATTAGAAGAACTTTTCTCCGTTCTTAAAAAGAAGCTATTTTTACTATAACTCCTATGATAGTATGATACCTTAGTACGTTATCATAGTATGTTATCATAGTACATTATCTTAGTACGTTATTATAGTACGTTATCATAGTACGTTATCTTAGTATGATATCTTAGTACATTATCTTAGTACGATATCTTAGTACGTTATCTTAATACGTTATCTTAGTACGTTATATTAGAATGTTATCTTAATACGTTATTGTGAAAATCCCAAGTTTTTACAGATATATAAACCCTGTTTTTTCTCCCAAGACAGAGTAGGTTCTGTCCTTTAATTCTTTTCCTTTATAAAAATATTTGTACTTAAAAATCTTATATTTAATAAACTAATATTATCCTTTAAAATATAAAGCTATCGCCTTTATATTTTTTGATCCTTTATCCATCGTATAAAGGATCTTTATTTTGTTGGTTATTAATTTATTTGGTTGAATTATTATTCTCTTATATTTTGTTGACATATTATTTTTTTTAGTATTATTAACCTTGGATTTATTTTCTTTTATTCTTGATTTCTTTGATATTATATACATTTCTTACTCTCTTACACGTTAAGTCAAGTGATATAGTTTTTTGCCTAAAAGTTACTATATTACAATATATAATAATAATAAATAAATAAATAAAAATTTTATATTAAATTGCAAAACTGTGCGAAATATTGCAAAATTCTGTAAAAAAGCATGATTATGTGAATATGTATATCATTTATTTATTTTTTAAAAAATTTTGAAATTTTGCGAAAATTTGCAAAATATTGCGAAACAATGCAAAAACATCACAAAATATGCGAAAATATTACTCCTGCGATTCTGCAACCCCCAAAGGGGCATTTTTTTTATTTGATCTATATTGTAATATTTCACATTGTATTGAAATATTACGGCAATAACATATGTAAGATTACGCATAAATAATTCACTGATGTACTATAGTGTAAACTTACGTAATTATTACACTATGTAATACTCTGAACTAATCGTAAGATTTTTACAAGTTTACACTTGCGTAAAAACTTGCAGAGGTTTATGCATATTTTTTTTTGCTGATAAATAAAAGAAAAAAGTTTACTAAATTTGATCTGGTAGTTACTAAGATATCTTCACTCAAATTTTAAAGAAAGTTAAATTTGCAAGAGGGTATAAATAATAATATTGAGTATATAAAAAATAAACCCCTATTTATAATATTTTATTTTTTTTATATCTTTTGCCAGGTTATCTATTGAATCCATGTTTAGTCACTTGATAAGCAGCACAAATTACTTTCAACTAATGCACACTTAAGTTCACAAATTATTTAGATCTTGCTTATATATCTGATATGTATATATATAGGTGTCTAAAATATAGATAATTTATGGCAAACAGCATGGCAAAATGGTTTTAATATTTTCACCATGGTGCTTCAAAATGCCATGTGGCAAAATTATTTTCATCTAGTAAAATTAATTTTGCCTAGTGAACTTTCAAAATTATTTTTGCTAGTAAAAATTATTGTGGTGGCATATACTGAAATTTTGTTCTATTTTGATATGAAAATTTTAAAATTTTTTTAGTATGTTTTTTTCGTTTTTGTCTTATAGGATTAGGTAGGGTTTGGGTGTAGTTTTGATATTTAAAGTATTAAAAATACTTATCACTAGTGATCTACAATGCATAAAACAAAATAAACAAACTATTAAATAAAAATTAAATTTCTTTAATATTAGAGTAAGGGTTAGGGTTAGGGTTAGGGCTTTATTTATAGTAAAAATTAGCAAGGAATTTTTTTTTTGCGTAAAAAAAAGTAGTTTCATAGACAAAATTTTAGGTTAGAAGCAATTTTAGCAATTTTTTAAAAAATTCTTTGTTTTATTACACAAAAATTTATCTACATGTTACACCTAATCCTGAATTTTAAGCATTCACTAATTTTCGCCTCACTTTTCGCTGATCTGACCAATCAGGGGACAAGATCAGGTGTAACGTGACGATCAAAACAACAATCACATTTTTTGAAAAGTCACACTTATCGCAAAACTTCGCATAAGAAGTCACCTTTTATGCACTAACAAAAAAAATTCCTTGCAAAATTTTACTATAATGTCACCTACTAACCCTAACCCTAACCCTAACCAAGATATCACATTTTAAAAAGAAGGTGACATGAAAATAATTCTAGCCAATCAGAAAGTGAGGCGAAAATTAGTAAAAACGAATTTTAATTGGTAAATTGATCACTGGTGATGATCACCAGTGGTAATAAATAGCAAATCTTTTAAAGTATATATGTGGATTTTAGCAGGGCTTATAGTTTTAAATTGAGTCCTCAAATTTCAGCATCAGCCAATTTCAGCATCAGCCGTGACAATTATTTTTATCTGACAAAATTAATTTCACCTGATGAAATTCTTATTTTTTGTTTAGTTATTTTATACATTACAAATAACCTTGGGGCTTGCAAATACAATTTAAATCTCAAGACAATATAATATGACTATTTAAAGTATCTAGAGGAAATCCATGACTAACAATGAGTAATTCATACGACTATGAATTTAATTCCCACCATTTGAATACAAAGGAGCTTTAATATTGTTCTTCAATGAAGCATTGCCTCAATCCAAACTCGAATTGGCATACTGGTACATTAAATTCCTTCGCTTTTGTCGATCAATGCGTATTTCAGGCCCCGAGTCATATGGTTTGGACCCGTTTTTTTTTGTTTGCTAAAGCTGAGTCATGTACCCCTTCACAATGGTAATCATGTTTTTGCATCGATATTGAGATGTTATCAGATATGAAAACATCATAACAATTAGAATTATAGTAAAAATGGATTGATTTTTTATCAGATTTAACAGGTTATAAGCTTTTGCAAGATCGGTTTGAGAGGCTCAACAGTAATTCTGCAATAATGGTTTCAAATCTGTAACCTCTCGATCAATGTAAAAAATTCAAATTTAAATTATGTGCGCCTTGCCACTAAATTTTAAAATTGACGTGCGCTTTTCGCAATAAATTTTAAAGCTAATGCGTATGTAAATACCAGGAACATGGTCATGCTTGCGTAACAGAGTGTGTGGTTTACAGCTATTTAGAAAATGTAGGCAAGATTTATATTTTATTTGATCGTATAATCTAACTACAACACCTAGTGATTAACAAAACGTTCTGTTTAGGGGGGTTTCACCATTAAATATAGCGCACATTATCTATTGGTATGTAAACATTCAAATTTTTTATATGTTCACAAAAATAGAACATACGTGCGGAATGAACATAGCGCACGTCAATTTTTTTCACTGCTCTCAATACCGATACAAAACATGATCACCATGCATATAGGTTTTGAAGTTCAATGGAATAGATTAATATATTAAAACGTAAAAGTTGCAGTAAAAAATCTCGCTAATATTTATTTAATATAAAAATTAGTTTAAATATTATATTTAATTTTCATCATTCGAAAATATTTTGGAATGGCGAAAATATATTCGGCTCGCTAAAATAATTTTTGCTACCTAAATTATTTTCGGCATCCTAAATTATTTACGATTTAATCTGCCTAAAAATAATTTAGCCATTTAAATTACGTCAATGGCAAAATAATTTAGACACCTATGCATACATAGGTGAAGTTCTTCTGTGGTAATACGATGAACTTTAAAGGTAATAGTGGTCCAATGTTTAAATGTTGGATTAAACTAAATGTCTGGAAGGGGGTTTAATATATTAAGACATTCATAGTAGCGTTCTCTATCCATCATCAAACCTCGTTTGTTTTTTCTTCGATTTGTATATATTTCCCATATTCAGTCAAAGGTCTCACATGTCAGAAACGAATAATTTTGCGGATCCATTAGTCGAGAAAAAAAATATATACACGATCATAAAAGAATTACTTAAAAGAATCAAGTTTTAAAAACTTATTAATATCATAAGCTATCGTTGATATCAATTTAATATCATAACTGATAAGCTATCGTTGATATCAATTTAATATCATAACTGATAAGCTATCGTTGATATCAATTTAATATCATAAGCTATCGTAGATTATAATGTGACCTAAGTCATTTATCAATCGGAAAAAATTGAAAAAAGGCCGGCGTCAATTACTAATAATCGACGAAATTGGGAAATGGCGCATAACATATCTATTAACGTAATGAATTTAGGTGATTACTTATATTTAACCATGGTTGGACTCATAAAAATTATAAATCGACTAAATCGGAAAGAGCGATATAAAGAACGATCGATTGAAAATCCTTTGTTAGTAGAATCTTTGTTTATGTTGACATATAAAAAAATAATTGCTAAATTTTATTGACATTATTGATGATTGCAGTATCTAATTTATGATTTTTCGGCTAATAATATATATAGTTATTTTAATTATGAAATACATGATATGGCTGTCCTAATTACTAAGTACATTCTTCTGCAGCTTATTAAATGGGAGCGCCACGTGCCAAAAACGAAGATTCTATGATCACAATCATTATTACAATATGTTAACATATATATGTTGCTTAATGTTGGACAACATAAGATTAATGAGACAATAAGAAAATATATATTAAAATGTTACGCTAAAATTTAAAGGTTAAAAACTGTTGCCAACGCAAATTTATCTACCAATGAAATGCTTTATTAAATAGTCATTATTTATAATGTAAAACAATGTATTGCTGAATAGAGACAATGGAATTAGTTCAGTAATTGTAAGAATTAAAATATAAAATAATTTAAATAAGGAGATATATATATAAATTTCACGAATATTTACTGACTATATATGTTTTATTAACTAAACTTAATTCTTTTAAAAATTTCATTATTCATTAAGGGTATGTCAATAATTAAAATAAATGATGTGCAAAATGTCATTGTTGAAAAATAAGTTCGTCAAGTACTATTATTATTAATATTCAAAAAAAATTTCAGAATTATTCTTGCAAAAAACTTATAGTCAAGTTAAATATCTATTTTAAACTAAAAAAATCGGTAATGTTTTTGTAAAAGAGTTCCCAATAACGCTTTCCTTCCTCAAAATAATTAGGATATAAAGAATAATGATCTTGCAAAAATTTCTGCTAATCAAGAAATCAGAGATTTGTTCTTGCGAAGAGCTTCGTCTATTGCTTTCCAACACCTAGAATCAATTTCATTATATTCAAGATATAAAGAAGTTAGAGTATTGTTATCGCAAAGAGCTTCTGCCAATGCATTTCCAACATTTGAAAAAAGTTGATTACGACTAAGATCTAAGGAAGTCAGAGCAACATTATAGCAAAGAGCTTCTGCTAGCGCTTTTCCTCCCTCGAAACGAAGTTGATTATCACTAAGATCTAAAATAGCTAGTGTAGTATTCTTATAAAGAGCTTCTGCTATCGCTTTCCCACCCTCAAAACCAAGTTGATTACCACTAAGATTTAAAGATGTCAATGTAGTATTCTTGCAAAGTGCTTCCGCTATAGCTTTTTCACCCTCAAAACCAAGTTGATTACCACTAAGATTTAAAGAAGTCAATGTAGTATTCTTGCAAAGGGCTTTTGCTATGGCTTTTCCACACTCAGAATCAAATTTATTCTTCTCAAGGGATAAAGAAGTCAGAGTAGTATTATAGCATAGTGCTTCTGCTAATGCTTTACCACCCTCAGAACCAATTGCATTTCCACTAAGATCTAAGGAAGTTAAAATGGCAGTGTTCTTGTAAAGGATCTTCACTAATACTTCTATAGCTTTATATTTAAAATCGTCATGAACTATATACTTCATAGAGAAAATAGTAGTGTTTTCACAAAGCTTTTTAAATATTAGTTGATCACAAATGGCTCCCTTAAGACTTAATCGTCTAAGCCTTTTACTTGATCGTAACAACATTGCAACCAAAGACCTTTTAACGGCGTATTCAAGTTCAGATGATGTTCCATGTCTATTAAGAAAAAGCCAATTTTTGATTCCATCATATAAATAAAAATCAATAGATCTAATATAACTTGTGTATTCAAATAATAATTTTGGATACTTTGGAAGATTAATTTTAAAAGGGATTAATAACGCTTGTTCTTCTGCGTTTAATGCCAAAAGTAATGTTCTTATAAGTTTTATATTTCTAAAATGAGAATTTGCTTTATTCCATAATATTGGTACAATGATTCTACACCACTGACGGTTTACAAGTAAACATGAGAATAAGCTTCTATTATCAGCTTGGAGGTTATTAAATATTTCAAAAAAACATTCGTTTGGTAATGCTATCATTTTTAAAAAGAATTAAAGTCTAAAGTGCCATACGTACGTACGTACGTACATTAATTATTTACTTGATATGAATGTGAGACGTTACAATTATAGTTACGTGATCATCTGAAACGTAGTACGAATAAAATATGCTTTGATTTGTTTAACTGAATTGATCTGAGTAGGATTGGGGCACAGGGAACAGGCATGCAGCAAGATGTCCAATCATGTGACTATTGTGTCATATCTTATTGGCTGGTTATGCCGGAAATATTGTATGTCGGAAGAAGAGATAGTCAAACAACGCAAGGCCATCATAAAAGATTCGACTACCAATAACAAGAGTGTTTGGTTATATTTGCGTTAGTGGGTTAATCATGACAGAAATGATGGAGATCATTAAGTTATTTACGTACGTACGTACTTACTAATTCGGATAGTGGTGCGGTTCAACATCACCGACAATCATTTCATTGACAGCTCATTTAGCCGATGTCACGTAGGGTTAGGATTAACGCTTGATTAGTCACTGGTATATATTGATTGTAAATTGTCACTTGGTGTGATGTCGGCTAAATAACTCCGGTGAATTGAATTATCGGTGAAGTAAGGCGGAACCTTCGGACAGACTATATCATTTTTTGTCATATCTCTGTACAAATCTGTGCTTTTGATTGGATGCCCTTTACACATGCATTGTATAATCATTTATACCAAATTAGTTAAATTTATGCATGACTAATCAGGCTTTGAAAATATGTTAATTCGTACATATTCGATATGTGTAAATTTATTTATAAACAGCCGCTTACAATTGATACTATCGCCTTGTTTTGTTTAACTTATATAACTTATATATATTTGGTTGGTCAATGAGATCTTGAATTTTATAGACATCTACGGAATTGTTTAGTGAACTGCGCATTTATATTATGGAATTCTTTATGTGTATATTATATATGCATATGTAGCTGACATTTGAATTTACAGTTACGGCACTTTACAGTATTATTTTCTGTAAAAACCGTGAACTGTAGTGCTATATTGACGTATTATTGTAATACTGTGATGTCATAATGCCATATTGCTAAATACTATAAATATGAAAGATTGAAAAGAAGTGCGATGAAAGATTTAGAACGATGCAATGAATTATTGGAAGAAATGCATTGATTATTGAGAAAGATTGAGTGAGGTATTATGTTAAATATTTTGTTATAGTTAACAATTTAATAAAAATAAAGTTAATAGCGTGCAAAAATTTGTGACATGGACGACGTATCCTTATTTTTTTCCAGCGATATTTTCTAACAGTATGGAATTATAGAAACAGCATATCATTCGTCAAATTAAATAATTACAATGACGATTATTATGAGTGTTAAGATCAGTTAAAATTTTAAATTTTCAGAACTTTGAATAATTTTCACAACTACGTTATGCAGCTACCCTATGGGTTTGCATCCGGTTGATGATCATTCCTCGTGGCTTTGTCTTGGGATTTCTATATTTATATACATATGAGGCTTTTGTGTATCAACATATGCATATGTTTAAAATACTATTTGGGATCTTCACGTTTTTTAATTTGATCTTTTTTTAGCTGTTTATCAATAAAGATCATCGAATGAATTTTATTGAATGCCATATGCATGCTAAACTTAGTTATTAAATATCTAAATTACGCAAACTATACGTACTGTACTGTACGTACGTACGTACGTTCGGTATGGATGTAGGGATTACAGAATTTCAGTATGGTATGGAGTGCGCACTAAATTATGCAGATCAGTGAGGAGATCAGTATAGCACAGGCCAATTTTTAAAATCCTGTTCCGTTTAGGGTTAAGAATTATATGATCAGGTTTTAAAATCGGCCTTCACCTATACCATACTAATTTGCTCAACACCTCTAGTGAGGTTCTGGTAGTGTAACGTGACTGCGTTGCATGAATGGTGATCGTGATGCATTAACGTTAAATTTAGTATATAAGAAATATACATAACGATAGGTTCATAAAATATAAGCAGTTACACAAAAGATCAGTTACCTAATTTATATCATAATTATTTAATGCTATTATAACCGCATCCATGCTAAAATATTCATTTAACCCAACTTTGGAAAAGGACAAATTATTGGAGTTTCTTTAATTACGCATTAATTTGCTAATAATTTGCTAATTTAATAATATACTGTTAAATTTTAAATTACACAGTGTATTACAGTGTATTTGATTTACGAATTTGTGTAACATATAAATATAAACGAAAAATTAATTATACTAAAATTTTGCAAGGAATATTTTTTGTTAGCCCAAAAGCTATTATATAATCATTTATATGTGTGTACATACATAGTGTACAAACAGAAAAAATTTATGGTTTGTTTTGTGTAACCATTTTATACTTTATAGGCCGATGTACCGAAAATAAGTTAACCACCAAAAATAAGCTACCCCTGATTTTTTTAAAAAATCGTCAGCAGTTGCTATATGTAAACCTCAAATGTGCCCATAAAACAAATTATTCATGTTCTCAAAGATTTTTTTTAATGTTCTCAAATAGTAAAGGTTTTAATTTTCCCTTTCTTTTTCACTTTTATTCTTACTTACTCTTACTCACTTTTATTCATTTATTCATTTACTCACTCACCTATTTATACTTATTCACACTCGCCCATATTTACTCACTTACTCACTTATACACTCATCAATAAATAGATTTACATTATTTTTAAATAATTACAAAATATGACATTTATATTAATTTTAAATTAGTATAACTAATAATATCAATAATTTGTATTACTTTTAAATTTAAGTATAAATAATTTTATACTTAATAATTAATATAATAAAATATAAAATATTTCATATTGACAATTTTGAATAATTTATTTTAAATATTTTGATTAATGGGTACTTTGTACTAAATTTAGTACAGTTTAAAAAATTATTTTACAACAATTAAAAATAATTTTATTTAAATCTTTGTTAAAATATACTTTAATACTAATAATATTTATTCAAAATTTTAGTATAAGTTATATATAAAAATTTTGTATAAATTAACTTTAAACAAAACTTATATTTTGCCAAATTTGCTATACTAAAGTTAGTACAGTAGAAAAAAAATAATTAAAAATATAAATTTATAATATAATAATAAAAATAATAAAAATATAAATTAAAAAGATCTTCATAACTCTACTCGCTGATCACCTGTACCAACAAATATGCTACTACTTCAGAAGTAAAGTCTTAAAGAAACAGAAGAAAACCCAATGAAAACATGCAACCTGGCAGCTATTATTTAGGGATACAGTTATCTGAGTATCTGCTAATAGCTTTAGAGTTTGTTGCTTACCAAAAAACTGGTTCTTGTCTTTTAGAAGTAAAGTTCATAGACTACCTGCTGACAAGCTTAGAGTTTATTACTTACTACAATTCAAGAAGTACTTGGCAGCTTTCTGATAGATTTTAGACTATATGGAAGAACCACTATCCTTACTATAGCTACATATAAACTTCTTTTGGTACTGTCAGTTCATAAAGAATTTTCAAAAAGTGGGCAATTTGGCATACCTCCTCCAAAAGATCTGTAGTATTTACAGCTCCCAAAAAGGAAAGGACCTACTATATTGGATAAAATCGTCATAAGTAGCTGAGAAACAAATAATGTGGAAGAATATGCAAGACTTATAGGGAAACTACTAGATAAAGATTCTAGAAGCTTTGTTTTAAGCAGTCCGGATCATATGACTGCTTTTCGTTTAACATGCTAGGACCTGGGCTGATCAGACTGAACAAGGTTATTAATGTTAACAATTTTGATTTTGCAAGTCTGACGAGTTATTATAATAACTTTGTTCAGCTAACAGTAAGGCTCAGATAAAGACTAATAGTAGCGGAGGGCCATTATAAAATTAGTATTTCTTTTTCTAAATAGTTGTAACATATTATTCTCTTTTGTATATAATAATATTAAACTTAATAAATGACAAAGAGCAAGGTTTCAGTTATAAAACGAAAAAAAAAATAAAAATAAAAATAAAAAATAAAACTAAATAAAAATATAAATTAAAATACTAAACTATTTATCTAAATCTCTTTTCCATATATCACAAATTTATAAGAAAATAAACAAATACACGATAAGAAAGAGATTTTATATACAATCTAATAAATCAATAGTATAAATTCACAAGTTTGAATAAAATAAGACTATGGCTTTTAAATTTGTCTTTTATATTTAGATTTAGTTTTTTATTAATTAGATTTTTTATAAGCAAATTAATAAATTAATAATGATAAACTTGAAAGTTTGAAGTTTTATTTTTTCCTGGCAATACTCAGATAAATCTATAAGAAATATGTAGTATTAATTTCTTATTCTTAATATATTTATTAAAAATAATTATATAATTATAAATTGGTATGAGTAAATGAACCTAATAGCTTCAAAATTAATAATTTTGCTAGAGTTAGGTATTGAAATCCTAAACTACTTGTTTAGATTAGAGGTCAAATTCCTAAACTATAGTCTAAACTCAAATCTAAACTTATAGTTTAGAGTTTCGATATTTAATTCTAAATTCTGTATTTGATTTTGAAACATTTTATTTTGAATTGAGTAATCTACTTTTATAAATTTTATATTAGTATAAATCTAATTAATTCAAATTTTTAAAAGCTTAATAGAGTATCTATTAGCCCTCTGTACTAAATTTAGTACAAATTCAAAAAATTATTTTACAATAACAAACTAACAATTTTATTTGAAATTTTGCTAAAATATACATTAAAACTAATACTATTATTATACCAAATTTTAGTAGTATTTATTAATACAACTTTTGTATAAATTGATCTTAAGCTTTTTGAATTTTGTGCAAATTTTGCTGTACTTAATTTAGTACAGCTCTAAAAGAGTTATATTGTATAAAAATTTATAAAAAAAATAAAAAAAATTAAAATTTTAAATTATTTTAGATCTAACTTTAATTTTAAAATAATTAAAAAAAATAAATAATAGTTTTTTAAAATAGTTCAATTAAATCTGTTTTATTGTGATGCAGTCTAAAAATAGATAGTTTTTTTTATAATAAAACATATAAAAAACATATAAAAAAATTGTTAAAATTAAATAACATATGACTTTTTATCTACTAAACTAATTTTAATAATAATTTTATTATAATTAGAATCAGAAAAACTAGCTTTACAACATATTAAAAATTTAAGAAGCTTTATTAAATAAAATTTTTTGTTATTCACAATTTAATACTTTTTTTTAGTGTTTTTGATCATTTTTTGATTGCACTTTTTGTAGCAATTTTTAAACTTTTAATATAGCTTTTTTAAGTTTAAATAAACAAGTACACTTTATAAATATAGATTTATATATTGGGTAAATTTAATTTGAAGTTAATAATCAAAATTTAACAAAATTTAGCTTTTAAAACTGTCTAAATTAAGTATTTTGTACTAAATTTAGTATAGCTAATGGATACCTATTAATAAGTACTACTTAAAGTATATAATAGTATTTTTTTGCTTAATAAGCATAAGTATATAATATACTTTTTTGCTATAGTGTCATATATGACTTAGATAGATAGTAGGTTTTTAAGGGTAGGATATATGTAGATCATTTATCATATGGTTTTAGTAGTACAATAAGGTTTATATAAAAATTAAAATGTGTTACTAATAAATCTTTTTATAGTTTTAATTAAATTTAATTAAACATTATAATATATAAAACAAAATATACATTTATAATAGTAAATTTTAATAAAATATATATTTAAAAAATTATACTTCTATATATTATATTGGGGATAATGCTAAAGAAAGGGCCAGAAATCAGCTAATTCCTAAAGGGGTCTAAAAAAGTGATAAAGATCTGACTAAAATAGGGGGGTTAAAATTTTGACCAAAATCGAATTAGCTAATTTCTGGCAGTGCTCTAAAATCAAATGATACTAAAATCTATATAATCTTTATATGCAACAGATTTTTTAAAATTTTTAAAAATTGTGTAAACAATTAATTTACACTACATAATTAAAACAATCAAATGCTATAATAGTATAGCAGTAGTATAGCTAGTCAGTTAGAGTGGATTAATTCAATATATGCCTATATGTTGTATAAATTACATTTTTGATATCTATATATAAAAAACCTTCTAACTGTATCAAAAAGATAACTCTAATCCCAATCCTAAAACCCTAACTATGAAATATACTACTCTACTGTACTAGATTTAACTAACTATTTTTATACTAACTTTAGGCAAAGTTTTTTTGTTAGTAGTTTTATAGATGCTTTTTGTCTTGTAGTAAGTTAGGATCACTTTTTTGGTATAGTTAGAAGGTCTTTTATATAGGGACCCTATAGCAAAAGGAGGTAATGGGCAAAAAAAAAAATTTTTTTTAAACTCAATTTCTTGAAGAATTAAAGTACAGTCAGATCTCCATAAATGCAACCTCCATAAATACAATATCTCCCTAAATGCATGTTTTTTTCTATTCTGTAAAATGTTATTAGTGCTAAATATATTTTCTATATTCTGTAAATGCATGTTCTCTTGGATAACATTTTATATTACACTACCTCTCTAAATGCACGTAGCCAATCAAATTTTAGTATTTAAAATAGGTTATACAGTTTTGGTAAAAGTTACACAAACTTGATAATCTAATTTTTAAAGCTACAATTTAATTGGTTTTCTCTAAATGCAAACCTCCCTAAATGCATATTGTAGGCTTGTCCCTATGAGTTGTATTTATAGAGGGTTGACTGTATTAGGAATATGATTTTTATAAAATTACAAAATCAAAATTTTTTGCCCACTGCCTCCTTTTGCTGTGGAGGTTCCATATATTGTAACAAAAATGTAATTTGCGATTTATACAGTATTAGGTATACTAGGACCCCAAAATATATAGATAGATCAGGTTAGAGAATGCGTCACCATCATAAACAAATTAAATAAAGTAAGATTAACATTTGCATATTTTTTTAAAAAATTATTAAAAAGGTTAAATTTTTAAATTGCCTATTTCTATATTAAAATTCTATATATAAAGGTTTAATTTGCGTATTTTTAGCATAAATTTGAAAATAACAATACTGTAATTTTCAAAAATAAGCTGACTCCCTTTTTTTCAAAACAAAATTTTTATTTTAAAAATAAGCTACTCCTTAAGAAAACAACAAATGTTGCAGCTTTTATTTTCTAAACTAGAATTATTCCTACTATTGTATATATGCATATTACAAAAATAGTTACCTTGCATATGCTCAATAGTCGAAATCTTTTTGATCGTGACTTGCATAAATTGAATAAATTAATTAAAATAAATAAAAAAACTAAAAAATAAAGTAAAATAAAATGTATGTAATATATATTTAATAAATAATAAATAATTTAAAATAAAATAAATAAATAGATAAATAAATTAAAATAAAAAAAAAACTATTTTTAAATTAAATACAAAAAAATAATAATACCAAAAACATATAAAAATACTTAAATTTTTTTTTTTAAATTTTTAACGTTTTTTATTTATTATTTTTTTATTTAACGTTTTTTATTTTTTTAAATTTTTTTTTATTATAGTATTTATTTTTTTATTATTTTTTTATTTTTTTTTAATATAATTATTTCTATTTTTTTATTTCAATTTATAGTTATTTTATCTTATTTTATTTTATTTTAATATTCTTTAATTATTTTATTTATTATTTTTTTCAATTTTTTTATTATTTTATTATTTTTTTTTATTTTTACTTTTTTTTTTATTTTTAAATTATTTAATTTTATTTATTATATATTAAATTAGAAAAAATGTATGTATCGCACTCTATAAGTACAGGTATAATGTGGATCAAAACAATAAAAAAACAAACCATTTTATTTGATTTTAATTAGAGTTAGGGCAAGTACTAGGTAAGTGCGGTCTTGGGTTAGAGTAATGCATAGTTTATATCAAAATTTTGCAAGAAATTTTTTTTGTTAGAACACGAAGGGCTGTTTCCTATACAAAATTTTGATTTAAGTTTTTTGTATTTTTTATGTTAATACCTGATTCTGAAATTTGATTGGTTGGGCAATAAATTAGAGTATCGCACTGTACAATATATAGATAACTCCATTAAATTATTTTAAATTATTTTCTGTTTTTATTTAAATATATACATTACAGTACGTTATATTTGATTTTATTTTTTTTAATTTAAATATTTTTTTATTTTTATTATTTGTTTAGTGATACAAATCGATGAAAATTTTTCAATCGATTAGTTGATAGATTATTTTATTCAACTAATCGATTAATCAATTTTATTCAACTAATTGATTAGTTGGCGATTAATCGACTAATCGATTAATAGATTAGTTGACTAATCGATTAATCGATTAGTTGACTAATCGATTGACCAATCGATTTAATTGAATAAACGAAACTTGGTAAAGTACACGTAAGGTAGCAACTGAAAACAGCCAGAGTTGACATTCTTATATGATCAGTTAATTAAACTACCAATTGACTAATCGATTAATTAGTCGATTAATCAATTAGTTGGCCAATCGATTAATCGATTGGTCGACTAATCGATTAATCGACTAAGTTGGGTCTGTAAAATTCAAATCGATTAGTTGTCAACTTTACAACTAATCGATTAATTCGATTTTCGATTTGTATCACTATATTTGTTATTATAAAATAATTTTTTTGTTATCAATTTTTTTTATTTTTTTTAATTTTTTTAATTTTTTTTTATTTAATTTATTTTATTTGTATTTATTTTTATATAAATTATTTTTTTGTATTTAAATAAACAGCAGTAATCACTAGTTACACAAGCAGTATAAAGATAAGTATAATTTGATTTTTTTTTTCTTTTTTTTATTAATATTTATTTATTTTATTGTATGCTTTTCTCGTCATTGGTAGGAACAATATTATTTACAAAAAAGTAAGTGCTTTAGAAATCCAAACCTGAAAGTTAAAAAAAGATAAAGCCTTGTGTTGGTGGAAGTTTTAGGGATGTGCCATCCAGTTCTTTTGTTATTGGTGACAAATAAGTTTCTAGTTTATTTATTATTATTTACTTTTTTCTTTTATTTTAGGCTAGTGCTTTACTAGAGTGCTGAAATTGAATACCGAGAATGTAGATAAGAAATCCATTGGAGCTATGTTTGTATTTTCTGGTATAAGATATTGGTCGATTTAGTTAATTTCTTCGATCTTTTTTTTTATAGTACCTAGGGGTTAGTAAAACCACGGGGTGACAACTTATTATTATACATAGCCAATAAAAATGTCATATATTATTGTGTGTAATGATCATCTAGATTTATAAGATTTTATAATAAAAAAAATTGCCGTACAGTCAAACCCGCAATAGTCACGTGCCAAAATCGGACTTTCCATGTGCCTATTGCGAGATTGTGACTAATGCGAGCTAAAATTTATATATAGTATATATAATTAAATATGAAAATTAAGGTGACTATAGCGAGATTGTGACTAATGCGAATGTGACTATTGCGGGGTTACACTGTATTATACTAATGAGCTTTTAGCAATATTAATCAGTCGCTGATTCAAGACATGTCGTTGCTGTATTCTATTTATATTGTGTGGTAGGTTTATATAAACATTGGGTGTATTTCCATGTTCATAGAAGTTCTCAAGAATAGTTGAAATCGTGGGTATTAAAATTTGGCTTCATTGCTTAAATTTACTATATACGGTTGAACTTTTTTGACTGCAATTCGTAGGAGTCAAGCTTTTGATGGTTTATATTTAAACCATGTTCACAGAAGTTAGAACTAATTCTCAAGAATAGTTGAAATCGTGAGTTTTAAATTTGGCTTTACTTAAATTTACTACATACGTTGACTGCAATTCGTAGGAATCAAGATTTTGATGGCTCACATTTAGAAAAGCTGCATTTATAGAGTCTAATATATATTTGAGTCAGAATTAAAGATTGCGTTTAAAAGGTATTATATTTAAGGGCATTGGTCTGACTATATATTTACTTTAAAATAGCACACTATACTTATCCTATTTATTCATTATTTTTTTAGAGATGCATCCTTAAATTTTATTTTAAATACAATCCACTGTTTAACGTACAGTTCCGACCAAAAATCCAAAACATAAGCTTACATAAAATTAATTGGGAATGTTCATAGCAAAAAAATATGATGGGATATAGTATGTAGCCTGATCCCCTTCTTTTGCTACGGGCATCCCAATTATTTTTCAATTTGTAAATGTACAGATTTTTATAGATTTTGTAGTTCGCGCCTTGTAGTGGATCTACTATTTGAGAAAATCTTGCAATTTACAGTATTTATTAAGTAAAATGATTCACCATTTTTAAGAACTAGCTTACCACCTATTTAAAAACCAGTCTACTCGATTTATATATAGTTAAAAACAGTTCTACTTCGAAATCCTGAAAGACAGGTTTCTGAAAAAGACAATACTAGCAAAGTTAGCTAGCATTAGTTATAATGCTAGCTAATTTAGTTGCTATTATGTTTTTTCTCTTTTGGGGTTTTGGGTAGTATTTGAACTCGTAATTTATGAATTAAATTCAAAGGGTACTCGAATCATTTGATCAAGTTAACTTGTTCGAATTTTAATTCGAGTTTTATTTGAATTATTTTTTTTATAAGTTAAAAAATTACTATTTACAAAGGCGAGTATATTTCATATTCCGATAAGTAAGGAAAGTTGATTTCACTAATTTTACTAAATATATAATATATTTTGACTCACGAGTTAAATATTACACAATTCGAATCATAACAAATTCAAGTTATTCGAACAACGAATTGGCAAGTCCAATTACTAGTTTTGGGGTAAAGCCTTTAAAGCTAACCTAGTTAAAACTCATAATTACTGTAATAAATGTACATACCGATTAAAAAAAATAAAATAAAGTTTATATTTTAAAAAACATTTTATTTTTCATATTCTCTAATGTAAATATTATACACTTGTAAATTTCATCTCTAATCAAAACTAATTCATTAAATTATTCTAAAATTATAATAATAATGAATAAAAATGATAAATATACTATGTTAATTATATTCGCCAAAGTTGATTAGATATTTTTCAACAAAAATGCTAACACTTACTAAAACCCATTTTGCTTATTTCCAAAATGATCTGTCTTTGTTATTAATTAATTCTGGGGTGGCTACTTTAAAGAAAGATTTTAATAACCCAAATTTGGCTTCGACTCGCAATTCCGTACTGATGACATGGCTAATATTAACGCTCAATCTTATCACCAAATTCTTACCAATTCCACCATATTAAATAAAAATCATTTACATATTCGCATTAAACAGTTCAGGAGACGAACTACCAACACCATCCATATGATTTATCTTTCTTATCAGTACAGCAGATTTTATTTTCCATACACGATCTAATCACAAAATAATTAATATAGTAATACGAATTATTATCTGGTAGCTTACTATGATCGTACCAACAGAATAACTCGAGTTATTTTGGTGGTAATTGCATCATCATCAAATAACTTTGTTATTTGATAATGTTGCAATCATCACCAAAATAACTCGAGTTATTCTATTGGTTCGGTCGTCTTAAGCCACCAGATATAAAATCGTTAATGGATGCTACGTACACAGCCAATCATTTGCAAATTATTCTGTTATTGGCTGCTTCGCACCCAATAACTATATATTATCATGTTGATCGACTTTTGCTGTGCCGATTAGGGAGATAAATATGTAGATGCTGTGTCGGTAGGCCATTCGTCTAGTAAATAAAAGGATCATTAGTCAATAAAATTATAATTAATTAAAATTATAAATCAAGTTCATAAATTAAAACATAAACTTCTTACCATTACATATATCTTTTAAATCGTTTCGTTCGTTCAATCTTCATTCAACCTGAGAATATAAAGATCGATATTAATATGTGTGGTTAGAATCAGCAGATCAAGGTTACATATCAAGAACATAAATACTTGAATAGAAGTCATTATTAATTAGTGAAAAATTATCAAATCAAATTCACAAATAAAGGACATAAAATACTTATTTATCATTACATAATACAGTAAACCTCCATAAGTGCACACACTCTCTAAATGCACATTTAAATGCTGGCCCAAATATATACAGTAAAACCTCTATAAGTGCACACACCTGGGACCAATATTTAACAACGTGCATTTGAAGAACAATAAGAAAAAATGCATTTATAGAGGGCATGTATATATTTGGGCGGCTTTTGAGCGTGCATTTAAAGAAAGTATGCATTGCAGAGGGTGCACTTGTAAAGGTTTTACTGTACATGCCCTCTATAAATGCACTTTGTCTTATTATTTTCTAAATGTACTTTGTTAAATCTTGGTCCCAGGTGCGTGCACTTATAGAGGTTTTACTGTATCCTTTAAATCGTTTTCTTCGCATTAACCTTGTTCATTCAACCTAAGTATAAAGATGATTAGGTTAAAATCAGCGGATCAAGATCACAAATCAAGAATATAAGTACAATGCTTATTTACTATTACACACTATCCTAAATTGTCGTTCGTTATCATCTTCATTTGGGCTGAGAGTATAAAGATTAAGTGGGATTAAAATCAGCGAATCAAGGGCACATCAAGAATATAAATACTTATTTACCATTCACAATTTCTGTCAAATAATTTCACTTGCCATCTTTTTCTCTTTTAGACAATAATTCAAAATCTGTAATATTCGCACTACATAAATTATGTTACAAAATATTATCACTATGAAGATCTCATGAAAGTGGATCAGTTCCAGATCAGAAGCGATATAATTAACTTTATTTCATTTGTGCTACTTTTGAATATTTTTCGCAAAGATCCTTCTCTTGCATAATTTAAGGCTATCATATAATCTTCGAATCTTTATCTTTCAGTATTCATAACATTCCAAGAATGACAGATTCTCAAAACCAATTTTATATTATAAAAAAAATAGGTACTTCATTGCATTAATCAATTCATGCAACTTGTACAAATGAAAACACAAATACTTATTTGCCGTTACATGATACCCTCTATTATGATGCACAGTAACGGTGATACAAAAATCGGCAATTTTTTTTTTGATTAAAATTAGAGTATATCCTTGCAAATTGCGATCGTCATATTGATTTGGTTTTTTAAGCTAAACGTGGCTACACCACCTTTCTAATTAATGCCCGCCCTAAACTAACCTAAATTATTTCATTTGCCTAAGAATAAGTCATTTATTAATAAATCAGCGGATCAAGTTCACAAAAGCATTTAAAAAAAATGCCAATAACTCAATTTTTACCTGTGAGATCCTTCTACGTACTAACGAAGTTTCCTTATGAAATTTTGGCACTATCATGACTTATAGGCCTTTAACCTAACAATGAAATTTTTAGAAAAATTTTAGATCAGTAAAATCAAGAACATAAATACTTATTTACCATTTCACAATGGCATTCGTATTAATCAATTTATCAGCTTGTAAAAATAAAAATCATTCGCAAATGAATATAAACGCTTATTTACCATTACATAATACACTCCAGTTTCATTTGTATTAAATATTTCATTCAGCCCGTGAGTATAATTGGTTAATAAGTGAAGTTAAATTCAACAAATTAAGATCACAGTTCAAGAATATAAATACTTATTTACCATTTCATGCTTTACTTCGAATTATTTCATTTCACTCGGCTTGCAAGTTTATTATGCCAAATCAAGTTCCTCTGGAAAAAATGGGACTTCAGTTATGTAAGTTTTATATGACCGAAGTTCCAATTTCTCTTGTTTGTGACCATTTTTTCTATAATAATTGTATATAGGTATATGATTCGATTTTTAACATAAAAAAAAACCAGTTATAAAATTTTTAAATATTTAGTCAGTTACTTACATATATTTCAAGTTTCGAAAAAAAAAATCTTGGCAGGTAGGTTATTTAAAAAAAAAAGTTTCGTTATGTAAGACTTTGATTGATTTGAAGCAATATATATAAAAATCATATGATGTACATACGAATGACAGATTTTGTGCTACTAATTAACTTGTGTAACCATTGAGTTGTCCCCCATAGTTTTACTAACCCCTAGATAGTACTAATGTTTATTTTTTTCTTTAAAATGAACATAGTACAATTAAACATAGTATGATAGTAGAACAAACATAATATAATAGTAGAATATATAGCACAATAGATGTAGCATAATAGTCCAGGACATAGCAAGATAGTATGGGATATAGCATGATTGTTAGTAGCATGATAGTTAGTATGGGGCATAGCATAATAGTTAGTACTATCCCTTAGTTTGTACTATTTCGCAGGCAAATTTGCCTGTATAATTACTATAAATATACCCCAGATCTATTTTTTTAATCATTTAAAATATTTAAATAAAATTTGGTATTATAATTTTTAATAACAAGGATTATATTTTTGAATTTTTTAAATTTATATTATAAGACAAAAAGTTTATGTTGCTTATAAGCTGAAAATATTAAATTTTAAAGAAATTTTTTAACCAAAAAAATATTTTACAATATCTTGGCGAATTCTTTAAATATTGGTTTTAAAAATATAGTTTCTAATACAATATTATAGTTTATATAAAGGATGACAACTTTCATTATTTGACTTTATATTTGTATTAGAAGTGAAAATTTTTATTATAGACGGGAACATATAAAATTTGAGAAAACCTAAAGAAAAAATTCTATAGTAAAAGTTCCAAAACAAAAACTTTAAACTTATTACACCAAAGTTTTTTAATAATTTTAAAAAAATTTTATAATAAAGTTGATAAAACAGAACTAATATTATTATTTTTACTTAGAAAGTATATAGCTAAAATTATATTTAATTCATGATTCGTGAGAGATGGAAAGAATTATTATATAGAAAAATGGGGCAATTTACTAGTAAAAACAATTAATACCCATAATCTGAAGCCGGAATTAAAATTTCTCAATTTCTGTTAACATCTTTTTTATTTCTAACAAAACTTGTAGAGGTGATTTTTCTCTTTCTAATAGTAGTAAAATCATCAAAATTGGCCTTATGGTTCATGAGATATTCTTATTTTTGTCATTATGGTTATATGAAAATTTCTTTACAAATTTGCAAAGAAAATTTTATATAACCATAAAGACAAAAATAAGAATATCTCACGAACTATCAGGCCAATTTTGATGATTTTACAACTACAGTATTAGAAAGAGAAAAATCGCTTCTACAAGTTTTGTTAGAAATACAAAAAAATATTAACTTAACAGGATTTGAGAAATTTCAATTCCGGCTCCAGATTATAGGCATTAATTGTTTTTATTATATTTTAATATCCCCTTATGTATATATAGTATTACTATAGTAATTCTTTCCATCTCTCACGAATTACTAATTACAGTTTTATTTAAAAAATTTAAAAATTTAATTGGTGATCCATCTAAGAACTATAGATTTTTTATAAATTTTTATAATAAAATTTGGGGCATATTTAATATAAGTCTTATAATAGAGTGGAATCTGGCACTGCTCTCTAAGTGAAGTTGTTTTTTTACTAAGCTAACCTTTCTTCAACTTTTAACAAAAGTTGTAAAGCAAGTTTTTGTGATTCTATGGTAGTAAGATCAGTAAAATTAATCTGGAGGTTCTTGAGATATTTTAAGTTTTCTTTTTGCAATTATATAAAATTTCTTTACAATTTGTAAAGAAATTTATATGATTGTAAGGAGAAAATTAAAATATCTCAAGAACCACCAGATTAATTTACTGATCTTACTACCATTAGAATCACAAAAACTTGCTCTACAACTTTTGTTAAAAGTTGAAGAAAGGTTAGCTTAGTAAAAAAACAACTTCACTTAGAGAGTAGCGCCAGATTCCACTCTATTATAAGACTTATATTAAATATGCCCCAAATTTTATTATAAAAAACTATAGTTCTTAGATGGATCACTAATCAAAATTTTCGCAGGCAAATATGCCTGCATAACAAATTAAGGGATAGTATAGAATTTAGTATAATCGTTGAGATATAGTGCAATATTGGGACATGGCACAATAGTTGAAATCGGGTTTATGTTATAATTTGTATTTATTTTTTGTATTTTTTTTAATTTTTTTTTTTGTATTTTGTAATAAATTAAATTGTTAAAATATATGAATATTTGAATTTATTTTTTAATATATGAAAAATTAGCTAGCATTTAATATTTAGGCGAGCATATAGTAACTTTTTATTATTTGATTTTGTTATTTTTTTATTTTTTTAACCTGCGCAGATTATTGAATTGTTAATTGTTGATCTGTGCAGAAAATTAAATCTGCGTAGAAAATAAAAATAGTTTATATAAAATTTTATACTATAATTAAGGTTAATTTTATTTGCAATTTTTTTATTGTTAAGGATAAATTTTGTGTACTGATCTTATAAAAAAGATATGCATATAGCAATTAATAAAAAATTTAAACCTCATCTTACCTATCTATGTATATTTCGGGGTCCTGGTATATGACAGAACAGGGTGTAGGTGAGATTTTCTGGGTCACGTGATTAATCAATCTCCAGTCTAGGTCGGGATCATGTAATCACACGGGCTCTTTTCTGTTTCACAGATTAACATAAAAAAAATAAATACACAGATCTATTTTTTTTTTACCAACCTTTTTTTTTTTTAAACATCGAAGTTCATCGTTGATGTTGTCACCTTTTTTCACTATTGTATCATTTCGTCGTCAGTTTGGTGTTGCAATTGCAGGTGCGGTTCTCGTTTCATTAGTGGGGTTTACTTTTTTTCTTCTATTGTTATTTCGTCGCGTCTTTGATTTTCTTATACTGCTGTTTTATTAGTAGTGGTTTTTTTTTCTATAGTGTCGTCGTTTCGTCATTCGTCATTTCAGTTTCGTCGTTTTGTCATTTTGTAGTTTCGTTGTTTCGTTATTTTGCCGTTTCGCCATTTTGCCGTTTCGGTGTTTCGTCGTTTCTTCTTTAATGTTTCGCTAGACGCGTGGCGCTGTAATTGATGTTGTTAGTGGGTGGGTTAGTATTAGATAAGGGATAGGGTTAGATAGTCGTGTTAGATTAGGATAGTTAATGTTAAGGTTAGTAATAGTATGTAAAGAAAAAAAGAAAAACAATTAGAAAATAAATTAAATCCAAACCTGAAGACCCCGAATAATTAGTGGTTCTGATAATTATTTTTGAAAACGAATTAAATAATCTAAAATAAATTAAATGATTTTTTTAAACAAAGTAAGTTAAATTTAAATAAATTAAATAAAAAATTGAACGAATTTAAAATAAAAATAAAAACGAAGTTAAAAACGAATTAATAAATTAAAAAAAATGAAAATGAAAAATAAATAATCAATTAATTTATTAATAAAAAAAAAATTAAAATGATTAAGAAAACAAATTAATAATTATAAATAAAAAAAAATAAAAAACCGAATTTTATAAAATAAAGAATAGTTTAAACAAATTAATTTAAAAAAAAATAATAATTTAAAAGAATTAATTAAATAATTTATAAGAATTAATAAAATAATTTATAAAAAAATTTAAACGAGTTTTTTTTTTAAATTATTTTATTTGTTTTTTTATTTAACTTATTTTTTTTAAATTATTTTTTTTATTTTTAAATTATTATATTTACAAATCGGGGTTTTTTTAATTATTTTTTTTTATTTCAAATTAAATTATTGTTTTTAATTCGTTTAAACTATTTTTTTTATTTTATAAGTACATTTTTTTTATTATTTTTTTTATTAAATTATTATATTTACAAAAATTGGGGTTATTTAATTCATAAATTTGTTTTTTTATTTAAATTAAATTATTGGTTTTAATTCGTTTAAATTTTTTTTATTTTATAAGTTTTTTTTTTATTATTTTTTTATTTTATAGATTCGCTTTTTAATCTTTTTTTTTTTTAAATTTTATTCTATTTTTTATTTTTTTATCTATTTATTAATTAATTTAAATTATTTTATTTTTTTAATTCGTCTAATTTAAATTATTTATTTTAATTCGTTTTTTAGAAAATAAATTATCGGAACAACCACCACGGGATAACGATTCAGAAGAAAAGGGTACAAGAAGACCAAAATGGTATGTATAATATATATTTATTTTATTATCTTTATTTACATTAATCAAAAAACGCACTAATACTAACTATCTAAAACTCAACCCCGCAACCTTAATACATTACAATCTAACCTCTATAATCTTACGCGACTAACTAACTCTATCCTTTATCTAACACTAAAAACCCATTAACAACGTCAATTACAGTGCCATGGCACCTAGCGAAACGTTAGGACGAACCGACAAAATGACGAAACAACGAAACTAGAAAAAAAGAAAAATAAAACACTACTAATGAAATCGGCAGTACAAGAAAATTGCGACGAAACAACAATAGAAGAACCACATGACAACTACACCTTATCTACGACAAGTTAACACCAAACTGACAATGAAGCCAAGAATAAAACTGAAAATGGCGAAAATAAGCGACAACACCAACGATGAACGACGATGTTTAAAAAAAAAAGATTAGTAAAAAAAAAAAGATCTGTGTATTTATTTTTTTTATGTTGATTTGTGAAACAGGAAAGAGCCCATGGATCACGTGATCCCAGCCTAGACCGAAGATCGATTGATCATGTGACCCAGAAAATCTCACCTACACCCTGTATCGGTCATAAAGCACAAGAACAAGAACCTTCTACAGTAAAAGAAAAGCGTGCTATATCAAACTGTCAAGTTGAATATCAGCCAGAAGATATCGATAACGGCGAAGGGTCTTCAAATATGATGAATGACATTTTTTTAATGGATCAGGTTATTGATTCTACAGATGGTAAAAAGTCAAATAGTGAATCATATAATTTGATGCCTCTACTACAGCCTGAAAATCTTCAATTCCTTGTTGCGCAGCTTTCCAAAGGCTTTCATAATGTAAAAATGTTATCCTTTTATTCTGAAAAAAATTTGTCAGATTCTTCTGATGATGATGAAAATGAAAATAATGACATGAAAAGTGATAAAACTGATGAAACTGATACTGAAGAAGAGAGTGAAGAAGAGAATTTAATAAGGTTCAATGCACCTGATTTAGATGATACCCCAGAGACCAATGCCAGAATTGTTGACGAAGATTTATTAGGAATTGTATTGTGGGTTTTTCGTTACCAACAAAAATATCGGCATTTTGATACAAGCATTCATACCCTAATTAAATATCTCTGGCGTTTGTTAACTCGTATTGATGAACAAAAGTATTGTGGCCTTCCTACATCAATAGATGTTGCAAAAAAGATGGCTGGTATATCGGATCATGCAACAAGATTCGCTGTATGCGAATCTTGTTGCAAATTATATAATCCAAAAGATATTTCAACAAAAAAAGCAGGACAAATACCAAAAATACTTCACTGTACTCATATGGAATTTCCAAACCATGTAAATATCAGCAGATGAGTATCATTGTATACAATACTTTCAAAAAAAAGTTAGGGTGCAAAATGGAATAATCAGAAAGCCAGTATCAATTTATCCTGTGGTAAATCTCAAGCAACAGTTCCTAAAGCTATTCCAGCAATCAAGATTTGAAGAGGCATGCAGAAGATGGGCCTATTGATCTTCAAAACCCCAATTATCAGATATATATGATGGCAGGATATGGAAATCATTCTCTGATGATGAAGGGGAGTTATTTTTTCGTCCAGAAACAGCTAATAGCCATATAGGATTGATGCTAAACTTGGACTGGTTTCAACCATTTGAGATGTCTCAATATAGTGTGGGGGTCATATATGCTGTTATATGTAATCTTCCACGTCAAGAAAGATTTTTGTTTTTTATTTTTTTTTTATTTTTTTTTACATTCGTTAATCAAATATGATGTTAATTTAATATACATAAAAGGTTTAAATCATCCAATATAATAACATTGTCTATTATACCTGGGCCATCAGAACCAAAGCTGCATCAGTTAAACTATTACTTGGCACCTATTATCGATCAGCTTATAGAGCTCTGGAAAGGAATAGACCTATTAGCTACGTTTGAGTCCCTATCTGGCAAGAGAATCAAATGTGCAGTAATTTGTTGCTTCAGTGACTTACCTGCAGCAAGGAAACTTTGTGGGCATATTTCGGCTAAGGCTGCATGTCATCGCTGCTATAAAAGAGCTAATTACGACATTTGGAACCAACCTCATTTTGGTAGCATTTCTAATATGGAGTTCTGGTTTGTAGAACATAACCACGATCTTATCCAAAATGATGCAATAAATTGGAAAAATTGCAAGACAGCTGAACGAAGAAAACAGCATCTTTCCGATACTCTTGTCAGATGGTCCGAAATCTATAGGCTTTCATACTTCAATTCTGTTAGATTCCTGGTAGTGGACCCAATGCATTGCCTTTTCTTGGGAATAGCAAAATGGATCGTAACTAGATTATGGATTGAAGGTAAAAGGTTAACTTCTCAAACTTTAAAAATTATGCAGCAATTGGCAGATAAAATCAATATGCCATCAGATATTGGTAGAATTCCTTGTAAAATCTCTACTGGTGAAGAATTTTCAAGGTTCATGGCAGACCAGTGGAAGACTTTTATCCTCGTATATGCTACCACTATTTGTTAGAATCTGTTATGTGATGCTGATAGGAAAATTCTTACTTATTTCATCCGGGCTTGTAGCATATTGGTTTGTAGAATAATCGATGAAAGAGATTTAGAAGAAGCACACCAATGTCTGATAGCCATGATAAAAATTATCGAAGAAATCTATGGTCCCGAGAAGATTTCTCTAAACCTTCACCTATGCCTTCACATATCTGAATATGCATTAGATTATGGTCCTTTACATTCTTTTTGGTGTTTCAGTTTTGAACGGATGAATGGATTACTAGGTAAATATAATTAAAATATTAATAATTTGTTTAAAACAAAAGTCAATAATAGGCGGTCGATATCTCTATCTTCTAAACAATATTAATTAAATTTTTAGAAAGCTACAAAAATAGTAATAGGAAAATTGAGCTGGAACTTATGAATATCATCCAACGAAACAGACAAATTGACAGATTAATTAATAATAGTAATAGTGCCAATTTATCCGAAGATTTGTCTATTTTGGCTCCAAAAAAATCTTCAGGCAGTTTGGGTGATTATGAAATGTCTAACGAAGATGCAATAAATTTTCTCTCTATGTCAAAATCGGTAGAAGAAGGAATCGGCACCAGTACTAGAGCCGATTCATTTTCTGGAATCTTTCTTATACCAAAAAAAATAAATGCATACATCTCACGAGACTTTATAGAGTTACTCGTTGAATATTATAATAATGCTTATGATACCAATATATTCGTTCTGCCCGAAGATTTGGATTTAGATGGGTCGATAGGCATATCGTCTATAATAAACCAATATGAAAGAATACGAATAAGTGATGAAGTTTTCGGTTCTACATTTTCTAAAAGATATGAAAGTTCATCAAGGATTCTTGCAAAATTTGCTGATGAAGATGGAGTAAATACGTATCTGGGCCAGGTTCAGTTCTTTTTTGAACATTATCTTGATTATCCAGAAGAATCAACAAAGCACAGCCTCGCCTATGTTCGTTGGTATAAAAAAATACAAATTGAGAATTTAAGGTGTCATCTTAGCATTGGCAAAAAAGATGATAAGCTTTGTAACGTGGAATTATGACATAATGATTTTTATGATATAAATCGTGATTGCATAATTCCAGTACATAACATACTGGGAAGATTTGTAGCAGGAACATTTACCGTTGGTTCAAGAAAGCATCAGGATTATATGTCAGTGATCCCATTAAATAGAAAGTACAATATATAATGCATATTGCATTGTATTACATGATAATCTATTATTATCTATATGTTAATCTACTGTATTACTACTATATTACTACTATATTTTTAATTTATTATAAATTATATAAATATACTGTAATTACATATATGAGAAAATTAGCTATCTGATATTTATATTATAATGAATAATTGCGTTACATATTTTTCTTTAATATTTGTTCAATTCATTATGTTGTCACTATATTAACATATATATGTACTCGATATTTTGGTGCTTGTATAAACTTGATAAAATGAGTTGCTTGTTGGAAAGCATATATGAGTCATACTTAATAATATAGACATTACTATCTTAGCATAAACATTATGAAAAATGATAAGTATATAAGGATTGCTCTCGCTCTTAGTTCACAATCTAATATATATTATATGAAATCATCCTTAAATAAAGACTA
>QKWP01000005.1:360615-404595 GCA_003550325.1 Gigaspora rosea | reverse complement strand
CTAATTTAATGCACTAAAAAAATAAACTTGATCAGTTCAAAAAAATACATATAAAACATATTTAAATTCAGATTAATCTGCTAACTTCAAATCAGACCTGTACCAAACTCATAATTGAGTTTGAGTCTAATCTGAAGTTTGAAATTAGTAAAATTTAGAGTCTGGGTCTGTCTGGTCTGATCCCAGAAGCACTAGTCACACTAATACAGTTATTTTTGATAGCAAATTTATAAAAAATAAACTAGTGAATCAAAAGTTATTTATTATCAAATATTCTATTTTAACTAATTTTGTATAGGCATGCATTAATTTGCTTAGACCATGTGCATGCGTGCATGCATGCATGAATGCATACATCATGCGCATGGTGCCCATCTCTAAATATAACAATTTATTATATACAATTTTTTAAATTGAATAAAAAAAAAAATCTGTTTTAAATATTTTTGCAAAAAGTATGAGGTTTTATAAGTTTGTGTTATGCAAGTGCATTAGTGTGCATATAATGAACATATGGTTAAAATTTGGTCAAAATGGGATTACAGCAGATTATGCATCAAACGGCTTAATAATTTTTTTAATTTTTTTTTTTTACCTGTGGGTACCTATAGGTACCCATGGGCTTTAAGGGCCAGGCTGGGTATCAATTTTGGGGCTCTAGGGTAAGGGCTTGGAGACTAAGCCCGTTAAAAAACAGGTAGAGCTAGGATATTACTACTACCTAGCTCTACTCAGACTATGCAGAGGCCTACTCCTTCCCTATAAATCTTACATTTTTGATACTTCTGTACTTACTTTTTTGATACTCCTAAATGTACCCCAAAAATTTTATTACTTTTTTGAGACATGGTGATTTAAAAAGTCACGTGACTGCTGCAATTAAAATTGACCAATAGAATTGCAGGTAAGATTCTAAAAAAAGGCTTAAAGTTTTTTTAATCAGAACTAATTTTTTTATTATTATTATTATTTGAATTTCTAATAGAGCTGCAGAGATGAAAAATACCATTCCAATAGTAGTAAACACATCAAAATTGGCTTAGTGTATTACAAGATATGAGTAAAAATTTTCGCAAATTTTTAAAGTTTTTTAAAAAAACTAAAAATTAACAAAAATTTTATTACTCATATCTCATAGTACACTAAGCCAATTTTGATGTATTTACTACTATTGGAATGATATTTTTATCTCTGCAACTCTTATTAGAAATTCAAATAATAATGACATAATAAAAAAATTAGTTCTGATTAAAAAAAACTTTAAGCCTTTTATTAGAATCTTATCTGCAATTCCATTGGTCGATTTTAATCGTAGCAGTCACATGACTTTTATAAAATTGCTATGTCTCAAAAAAGTAATAAAATTTTTGGAGTACATTTAGAAGTATCAAAAAAGTAAATGCAGGAGTATCAAAAACGTAAGATTTGCCCCTCCCTTCTCTAAAAAATCAGCTAATTTCTAGCACTCCCTAAGATATCTTTACTTAAATTTTAAAAACTGTTAAATTTAAATAATACATTTGAAAGTACAAAAAATAATTACCTATAAATAAGGCCTTCTAAATTAATTATTGTTATAAAATAATAAACATAGGCATTATTTAGAACTGAATTAAGCTTAATTTAGACCAAAAAATATAAATTTACTCTTGCATGTTATTTTGTGCCAATATAGTATCATTAATTACCTGATTATTTTTATTGGAGACCTACTCTTTTTTTCTCTTTTAATATATATAGCCAGGTTTCTTACATTTAAGGGTAGGGTGAACATAGATCATTTTTCATATGATCTATGTGGTATATTAGATTTTTATATAGTAAATAAAAAAATGCTTCTGATAAATTTTTTTAAGGGTTTGACCAAATTGTATAAAATTTATATAATAGGTAGTTTTAAATAATTTGTTTATAATAATGAAGTTTCGCAATATCCATTGCTTTAAAAAAAATTAACTTTATATATAATTAAATTTTTGTAGGACGCTATATGATTTTTGTAGGTTGTACAAAGAATTGATTGGTCAGATCATATGATGTTTACATGTAAATCATATAATATCATATAAATTGGTTATACAAAGTTGATCTACAATCGATTTTATATGAAATTGGAAATTTGTACATCCTACCCTTAATTTTATATTTTTTTTACTATCTCTTATCTAAAAAATCATCTAATTTTTGTCACTCTTTTAATTGTTTTTATAATCTGGCTGGGTTAAAATTTAAAAACTTATAAAAAATTTTTTTATATGTTTTAATTAGGGTTTGGAATGGGCCGGGCTAAATTCGCGAATTTGCGGGTTGGAAGGGGTTTGGGTCAAAGCTGGATCCAATATTTTAACCTGTTATAAAGCAGGTTGGGTTTAGACTGGGTTTATTAAATACCAGACTTGGGTCAGGTTTTGGAAATGGGCTTGCAGTCCCCCATGGGCCCTTATAATACACATCACTCTGGTTATATCGACATTCTCCAGCAATGAAAAAATTGTCGATATATCCCGATGTCAGTTTAATAAGCATCTCTATCTATACCGATATTATATTGATATTGCGTAGATATGTTGGCTTAGGCAGAGGTATATTTTTTGTTTTCACCAAGCTTATACTAAGAATAATAAACTTAGCAAAATAAATTTATTTTAGTACAAAATGAATTTGTTTTATGTTTAACATAAAATAAATTCATCATATATTTGCATAAAATGATGAAATAAATTTATTTTATGCTTATTGTTTCATGCTAAGCTTAGTAAAAAGCAAATTTAAAAAATTAATTTGATTGGTATACCTATAACGACAGTTGGTTTATAAAAATTGTCGCTATATCCAGCAATAAAAATTATCTTAAATAATTTTTTAATATTAAAATTGTCAATATGTCATTATAATCAATATCTCTTATGATTGTTGGTATAACCAATGAATTTTTAACATTATAGATTTTTTTTTGAAAAAAGTGTTGATATAACTAGCTGTCAGTTAATCTAGCTGTCGGTATAACCAGAGTGACGTGTATTTATAATAATCTATTGCATGTTAATAAAAAAAATTATTATAAAGCTCCTTACAAAATAACACCATGTAATATACCCTACCATACAATATACCCAAGGTATAAATTAAGGTTTGTTGTTACGTGAAATATAAAATACCGGGTGCCTTGCACTGAAATTTACAGTATATTTACTAGAGATATTAAATTGCTTATAAAATGCTCAAACTGCTTAACACAATTTTCTTGTTTGTTTTGTAATTTTTTATTTTTTTTTGTAAATTACAGTATTAAAATTGTTTATAATAATTTTAAAAAAATATATTTATTAAAAAAATAAAAATTTGGTCTAATTTTCAAATATTAATCATTTTATGTTATTAAAGCACTGCTCAGAAGCATAATTGCTTGTAAAATGCTTAAAGACAATTTCTTAACACAAATATTATTTTAACTTTTTTGTAATTAGATCTATTGTTTATATTATTTTTAATCTAATTATTTATTAAAAAAATTAATTTGATTATCATTGTAGTTTAATAAATTATTTTAAATCTGTAATATATGAAGCAATTTAGAAGCAATTTAACATCTTTAATATTTAATAAATATAAATTATTGATCATTGATCATTAAAAGATAATTGATTTTTTTTTGCTTATACTACAGAGAACCCTCCCTAAGTGCACCCTCCCTAAGTGCACACCCTCTCTAAATGCATGCTTAAATTTGGGCCCAAATATATAGATGACCTCTATAAATGCACTTTTTTTTATTGTTCTCTAAGTGCACATCATTAAAGTTTAGTTCCAAGAGCGTGCATTTAGGGAGGGTTCTCTGTATATTTATTTTTTAGACAACAGCTATGGTATCATTAATGGATTTGTCATCATTAAAGTTGTTGCAGAAGTCGTTGTAGGAGCTAGCAACAAAACTTTAATAAGAGTTTGTGACTTTTAGTGTGTGGAGTCCTTGCGATTCTCTGCAGCTTTCACCATAGTTTTCTGTATCATTAGTACTTATAATTATCATTAGTACTTATAATTTCGCTATAGTTTTCAGTGTCCTTGGTGCTTATGATTTCACTATAGTTTACAGTATTGTTAGTGCTTGTGAATTTACCAAAGCTTTCAGTATCATTGGTGTTTGTGATTTCGTTTGTGATTTTGCTGTTGTTTCATTGATATTGGTGCTTGTGATTTTTGCTATGGCTTTCAGTATCATTGGTGCTCGTAATTTCACTTGATTTCACTATAGTTTTTTCTGTCGTAGGTGGTTGTGATTTTGATTCTATTGGAGCTTGTGATTTTACTCGTAATTTCGCTGATTGTAATTTCGATATTGTTGTTTTGTGATTTGCTATGGCATTATGGTCATTAATGCTTGTAATTTTGCTATAATTTCGGTGTTGTTGATGCTTGTGATTTAATTATGGCTTTTAGTACCATTGATGCTTGTGATTTTGTTGTTGCATCATAGTTAGAGTTAGTGTGTTGACCGGAAATTAGTATAGGGTCAGGGTTAGTGGTAAGATTAGGGTTAGGATAGGATTTATCAATTGTCCCATATTACAGAGAACCCTCTCTAAGTGCACCCTCCCTAAGTGCACACCCTCTCTAAATGCATGCTTAAATTTGGGCCCAAATATATAGATGACCTCTATAAATGCACTTTTTTTTATTGTTCTCTAAGTGCACATCATTAAAGTTTAGTTCCAAGAGCGTGCATTTAGGGAGGGTTCTCTGTATATTTATTTTTTAGACAACAGCTATGGTATCATTAATGGATTTGTCATCATTAAAGTTGTTGCAGAAGTCGTTGTAGGAGCTAGCAACAAAACTTTAATAAGAGTTTGTGACTTTTAGTGTGTGGAGTCCTTGCGATTCTCTGCAGCTTTCACCATAGTTTTCTGTATCATTAGTACTTATAATTATCATTAGTACTTATAATTTCGCTATAGTTTTCAGTGTCCTTGGTGCTTATGATTTCACTATAGTTTACAGTATTGTTAGTGCTTGTGAATTTACCAAAGCTTTCAGTATCATTGGTGTTTGTGATTTCGTTTGTGATTTTGCTGTTGTTTCATTGATATTGGTGCTTGTGATTTTTGCTATGGCTTTCAGTATCATTGGTGCTCGTAATTTCACTTGATTTCACTATAGTTTTTTCTGTCGTAGGTGGTTGTGATTTTGATTCTATTGGAGCTTGTGATTTTACTCGTAATTTCGCTGATTGTAATTTCGATATTGTTGTTTTGTGATTTGCTATGGCATTATGGTCATTAATGCTTGTAATTTTGCTATAATTTCGGTGTTGTTGATGCTTGTGATTTAATTATGGCTTTTAGTACCATTGATGCTTGTGATTTTGTTGTTGCATCATAGTTAGAGTTAGTGTGTTGACCGGAAATTAGTATAGGGTCAGGGTTAGTGGTAAGATTAGGGTTAGGATAGGATTTATCAATTGTCCCATATTACAGAGAACCCTCTCTAAGTGCACCCTCCCTAAGTGCACACCCTCTCTAAATGCATGCTTAAATTTGGGCCCAAATATATAGATGACCTCTATAAATGCACTTTTTTTTATTGTTCTCTAAGTGCACATCATTAAAGTTTAGTCCCAAGAGCGTGCATTTAGGGAGGGTTCTCTGTAGAAATTTGGTTATGCAATGATGGTTCAAAATGTTCATTGCACAATATAAGTGGATTAATAAAATAAAATTATAAGTTTTTATAATTAATTTTACTATCGTTATATTAAATTGATCTTGTGGTCGTGTAATCAGGATGAGCCTGGTGGTTAGTAAACGTATATTAGCCAATAAGTAAAAAAAAATTATTATTTGTAAATTGGCCTTTGATTTATAACTATCTCTTATATAATACCACAACAAATAGGCTTGAGTATATCTAGCACAAATCAAGGAGGTACCGATCAAGAGTACCTTGCACCAAAATTTATAGTAGGTGTATATAAACTGTAAAGTAAATATAGTTAATATGATTCGTTTAATAAGGCATGGCATTAGTACACGTTACTCTGGTTAATCAAATTCTCCAGCAATTGAAAAATTGTTGATATATCCAGATGTCAGTTTAATAAGCATCTCTATCTATACTGACATTATATTGATATTGTGTAGATATGTCGACTTAGACAGAAGTAAATTTTTTGTTTTCACCATGCTTATACTAAGAATAATAACTTAGCAAAATGAATTTATTTTAGCACAAAATAAATTTGTTTTATGTTTAGCATAAAATAAATTCATCATATATTTGCATAAAATGATGAAATAAATTTATTTTATGCTTATTGTTTCATGCTAAGCTTAGTATAAAGCAAATTTAAAAAATTAATTTGATTGGTACACCTATAACGACAGTCAGTTTATAAAAATTGTTGCTATATCCAGCAATAAAAATTATATTAAATAATTTTTTAATATTAAAATTGTCGGTATGTCGTTATAATCAATCTTATGATTGTCAGTATAACCAATGAATTTTTAACATTATAGATTTTTTTTGAAAAAAGTGTTGATATAACCAGCTGTCAGTTAATCCAGCTGTTGGTATAACCAGAGTGATGTATATACAACAATTTATAGATAGAGAAATTGATGATTATAAAAGAATCTATATGCGATATTAAAAAAAATAAAGGCAACAGGGCATACTGGTGATATCCACTTAATCATCAGCCTGGTTGAGTTAGGTTGGGTCGAGTATAGTTTTGAAGTGACCCGACCCAGCACAAACCCGCAAATTTTTACTAGGCCGGGCTCAGGCTCGGGTTTAAAAAATTTTTTGGGCTTGGGCTTAAATTTGAAGAAACCTGACCTGACCCAGCCCATTTCGAACCCTAGTTTTAATACCAGATAGAATTTAGCATTTTTTATAATTTTATAAATTTTATATATAAAATTAATAAAAAAGCTAACTAGCTAGGTTTATTTAAAAGTTTTATATTATAAAAAACAAGTAATTAAATTTGTATAGCCTAAAATAAAATTTTTTATTTAATTATTAGGCCGTTATTTTATGGCGACCTGTCGCCATGGGAACCCTGTAATCGATCAATCAAATTTGATCACGTGTATTACATGCTCGATACGAGCATGTAATGCATGTGATCGAATTTGATTGGTCGCAAAATATACTTAAAAAATTTTTAATTAAAAAAAAAAGAAAGCGTTAAAACCGGATTAATAATATAAAAATAACCCAGTTCCAAGCTCTAAATTAATTATTTTTATTATAGTAATTAAATTTTTTTTTTATTTAATTAATTTCTGGCTTTTTAATTTATTAATTATTTTTTTTTAATTATTATTAACTTAATGGGGTTTTTTAATTTAATAATTTATTTATTTAATTTATCATTTTTTTTTAATTTATTTAATTAATCGGGGAGGTTTTTAGAACTAAGAAGGACAACAGCAGGAACGGTGGTCAAAAACAAGAAAGAAAATGAAACAAAACGGGATGGACACAACAGGAGAAAAATGATGACAAGAATGGCACTAAAGAGCAAAGGAACAATGGAAAAGATGAAGAAACCAGAAGGCAAAAACGAAAAAAACCCTACTGACAAAAATTAGCAGAGATCTATTGATGAAAACTTGAAACACAAATAAAAACGACTTGACGAATAAAAAAAAAAAACTTACTGGAAGAATTTACCAGAAATGACAAAGTATTCACAAAAGAACATACTGAACAACGACAAAGAAAAAACTAACTAAAAACAATGAATTTACCAAAAGAATCTACAGAATGAATTTACCGAAAACCAATGAAGATTAACACCAGGTGAACAAACCTACCAAAAATGAAAGAGCCCACGGAAAAATGTGAAAATGACAAAAAAGAACCCACAAAAGAACTTGCCGGAAAACTCGTTGAGAAATGACGAAGAACACCCACGAGAAATGATAAAGAACCTACTACCAAAACTGACAAACTTAACAAAAAAACTCACTAAAATAATGAAGAAAATACACCAAATACGAGAAATATCTACTGAATACCAAAATAACGAAAAATCTATGTGACTTCAAGGCTCCAACTACGGCTTCAACTATGGCTCCAACTATGGCTCCAACTACATCTCTACTGACAGCTCCAACAATGATTTCGTTGAAGAACTTTCAATAATAACTAAAAAAATATTAATGTTAATAAAAAAAACAAATAATAAAATTAAAAAAAAACCAAAAAAAAACAAAGCGATTATCATTGTTATATATGATCTCCAATCTCTAAAATGATTGGTCAATCATATAGGGTCGCATAGTGATAAGTTGCTATTTTATTTTTGCCTAATTATTAATAGATTCATATTTATTGTATTATAAATATAATATATATATTATTTAAGAGCTTAAAAAAGAATTTCACTAATATGTCCAATTATTTCAAAAGGCTTTTTGAATTATAATTTATTAAAAAAAATTATTAATTAACTTATATGGTATAGTCAAGAATACCAAACACAAGAATGCTTAGCTAAAGAATATATTTTTGAAGTAAATAAAAAAATTGAATTTATTTCAACTATTTAAATTAAAATTTTACTAATATAATTTGAATTATAATTGCCAAAAACAAATTGCAATATGAAATCATGCTCTTGTAAAAAAGTATTTTGTTATTTTAATATCCTGTAGATCAGTTTTATGTGAACTATACAAAAATTCTTAGCTCTATTAGTAAATTTTGATATATTTTGTATAAATTTATATTAAATTAGATTATATTTCTGCAGTTTTTTTTGTTTTTTTTAATTTGTAAATTTTATACTAATTGAAAAATAAGTATATCATTTTTCATTTAAAAATGATATGTATTAATTAATAATAACTAGGAATATTAAACTGTTTAAAATAGACTGTTTGGGTTCTGAACTAGTAGTGTACTACATAAATTGAATCCAACTAGGTTTTAATTGTTTGTTATATGAATTTAGATCGATAATATTTTTTTAATACCCAATATGTAATTTTCAATACTCTGGTCATAATTTTTAATATTCTAATATGTAGGGTTTTTCAAAGTCAAATTGAATTGAATATCAGGCATATTTAGGCTTCTGCATATGCCTAGACTACTCATAAGCAGTGTTTAAAATTCAATGTTCTTAGTATTCTCAAAGAACATAACATAATTTTTGGGAGCATAAATTATTAAATATGTCTTCTATTTGAGAAAATTCAATAAATTTTTTTAATATTAAAAAAATTTTAATTTTCTTATATAAAGAACATTAAAATTTTACTAAGAACATTAAGAAATTAAAAATGTTCTTTTTGAGAATATAAAACCAAATTTGAATTTTAAACACTGCTCATGAGTATCCATGGTCAGTATTGTACATGGGACGTGTTCACACTATGTAAATTTTCAACGTCCAAGATTGTCCAAAACTGTCCAAGCCTATGTTCCATATTTAACTAATCAATAAAGTTATTTAAAAAAATATATAATTATATATATTTTTTAGGAGCTGGGCTTATTAGTGAAAAAATTAAAATAGATTATCTTAATAAAATTTCAAGTACTTTTAATTTGAAAAAATGTCCAAAATTGTTCCAAATTGTCACATGTACAATACTGCTCATGGGTAGTACTACAAAGGCTGGGCCAGGGTATTGATTTTTGAACCCATGGATAAAGGTAAGAGCTTCAGGTACTAAGCTATTATACAAATAGGTTGGGCTAGAATAATATTGCTATTCTGTTCTTTTGGCTTACAGATACCTATTAAAGCATTTATGTGCTTAACAACCAAAATAATCTGATATATAGTGAATATATATATACAAATTAGTAATTTTTTAGTTTAATCCAATAATTACATTCTTACTCCTCTATGATCACCTTCTATATAATCACAACTCCCATAACAATTTATTAAAAAAACTTATAAAAAAACTTCTATATAATCACACTTTTTATAATTACTAATTTTTTTAATACAAACTGTGTGATTATAAAGAAGGAAGACTGTACTAATAACAATAACCAATATGTAATATATTAAATTGCTATTATCCAATATACTGAATTGCTAATGCTTAGCTTTTAAGATTACCAATATACTAAAGTATCAATAAACTAAGTACTACTATACTAAAGAACTAGTGCACTAAATGGTCTGAGAGTTTTTAGCTATACCTGCTAAAAGCATTGTATCAGAACAGATATCTGCACAGATTATAATATTAATAATAACTATACTTTATTATATCCAAATACAATAACCTGCTAATGTGCCAAAAAAATTGGTTGAATATAGCAAATAAGTATAGCTAAGATTTATAAATATTTTTTATTTAATTTGATTAAGCTTTTATAAATTTTTTAAAATTTTTTTTAAAAGAAATTCTTTTTTTTTGATTTTTATAAAAATTATAAATAAATTTTTTGATCTATATAGAAATTAGTGTTTTATCTTTTTGTTTGCATATTACTAGATCTAAAAAGGTTTTTAATATTTGAGTCTAATTAATTATAATATGTTATATTTAATATCACTTAGCTTATATAGATAGTTTATAACTGTAATTGGGTTTTAACATTTTATATAATTTATAATTTATATATAATAATATATATTAGTTAAAAATTGGTTTGTTGTAGAAGATTAAAAATACTATCAAATATTTTTAATTGTAATAATTATATGAACTAGTAAAATTCAAAGATTTTAATATCTTGATAAAATTTATTTGCAATAAAATTATTTATAAAAAGTATATATATTATAAAATACTGAAGAAACTACTAAATTATATAGAAATTCAATAGGGGTAGTGACAGATATTACATAATATTTTAGAGGGGAGGGGGGTTTCTAATATCTTATGTTAAATATAGAAGTTCATAATAGCCAATCAAATTGCTCTTATGTAGGGAAGAGGAGGTAGGGGGTATAGTAAAATTATATTACGTAATATATGTCACCACCCTAGTTATATTTTTGAGCAATAATAATTGAGGTTCATAGGTAGTTCAAAGGGTATCTGTAGTCTAATAGGCCAGGTACAGGCATTGAAAACTGAGCTTTAGGATAAAAGTAAGGCTTAGAAAATAGGGCTGTATAAAAACAGATAGGTTAGAGTACTACTAGTACCTGATTCTACCTGGTCTATATGGAAGTCTAGCATATTTGAATTTTGATTATATCAAATTAACTTTTAATTTGAATTTACAGTAATTATAAAATACGCCTATGGTGTTGATTACTATAGGTAAATTAGTTTGCAAATCCATATTACAAAAACAAAAAATAAATTTTTCTAAAACAAAAAATAAATTTTTATTATGTTAGAGTTAGGGTAAGACCTGGGATGAGCAAAAAGCATAGTTTATACCAAAATTTAGCAAGAAATTTTTTTTATTAGAGCCCCAAAAGCGGTTTTATAAGCAAAATTTTAAGTTATAAATGTTTTTTTTAAAAAATAAACAAAAAAAAACAAATTTTATGTTACACCTGAGCTTAAATTTTGATTGGCTATTCTAATAGTTTTGTGTACCATAGTATTTAACACCATAGGTGCATTTTAGTAAACCTGGGATTTAATTTAATTAAATCAAATCAAATTAAATCAAATATATTTGTAAATTTTTAAAAATTTTAAAACAAATGAAACAAGGATATTGCTAATTTGCCCCTGGTGATTTAACTACTCTACGATTTACCAATCAGGTTGCAGGATCTTATGTAATAAAATATAAGAAAATTTAGAAAAAATTTAAAAAATTATTAATATCGCAAAATTTTATTACAAAAACTAGCTTTGAGCTATTAAATAAAAGTTTTTAGCGTCTAATTTTGCATATAAATAATTTACTTTCTAACTTAATATAACCTGTAACCTAATTCTAATCTTTAAAAACAATTATTTATATAAAAAATTCTATAAAATAAGAGATGGTTAAATTTTATAATTTTAACCAGGATTAAAATTAGTTAATTTATGATTCATAAGAGATAAAAGAATTACTATATATAAAAATAGGGCAATTTAATAGTAAAAACTATTAATACCCCATAATCTGAAGCTAGAATTAAAATTTATTAATTCCAGTTAAGTTAACATCTTTTGTATTTCTAACAAAACTTGTAGAGACAATTTTTCTTTTTCTAATAGTAGTAAAATCATCAAAATTGGCCTTATGGTTTGTGAGATTTTTTTATTTTTGTCCTTGTAGTTATATGAAATTTTTTACAAATTTGCAAGAAAATTTCATATAACTACAAAGACAAAAATAAGAATATCTCACGAACTATCAGGCCAATTTTAATGATTTTACTACTATTAGAAAGAGAAAAATCGCTTTTACAAGTTTTGTTAGAAATACAAAAAATATAATTTAACAGCAATTGAGAAATTTCAATTCTGGCTCCAGATTATAAGTATTAATTGTTTTTATTATATTTAATATCCTTCACGTATATATAGTATTACTATAGTAATTCTTTCCATTTCTCACAAATTACTAATTAATAAATTTTTAAAAAATTTTAAAATTTTACTATTTTTAAACCTTTACAATTTCACAAAATTTTACTAAGCTAATCCAGTTGGATACATTGCCAATAATGGCAATACAAATTGCACCTATTATAGTAAAAATTGTAGATTAGATAATTCTAGATATTTTAATTGTAGCATATCACATGTTAGCTAGTTATTCAAATTGCAAATTTTAAGAAAACAAAAAAAAAAATAAAATAAAAAAATTAATAAAAAAAAACCAAATAAGCCAAATTAACATCTTTATTTATTAGCTATTATTCTTATATATTTTATGATGCTATAGTACTAAAATCTCTTAACTATATTTAGTTTAAACTTTATATTATTCTAGAACCCTGGACATCTCTTATATAGGTTATAACTAGATTTTGGCCAATTTTGACATAATTTACTAAAAATAACAAACTATATTTATTTAAATAACTTCTGACCCAGTAATTCGAATTGAATGAACTTTTTTTGTTAGATGCGCCTTACTGAGAGCTTTATTTTAAAAAAAATGTTTATTCAAATTGGACTACTGGATGCCAAGATAATTGCTAAAAACTGGTTTTCTGCTTTTCAAATTTTGGGGGTTTTTGCTAAAATGCATAACGTATAATCTCTGTACTATATGTCTGGGGTTCTATTATTCTAGCTTCCAATTTTTTATACTAAAATATAGTTATTGTCAAAAAAAACTAGACTTTAGACTGTCTATAATATATTGTACTAACACAATCTCTAACAAATCAAATAAATTATGTTTAGTACCAAAAAAAATTGAAAGCCTAAAGTTTGATTTTCCTTTGGCAATATCTATATCAATAAATCAACCAACTTGGCACACTATTTATGACTAAGTTTTTTGTTATATATTATAAAAAAACATATAAAATTACTATAAGCTTTGAATTTATAATGTTTCTTTCTCTATATATTAACTTAAAATTAAATTTTTTAGAAATATAAAACAAGGAGAGAAAAAAATTTGAATTTAAAAATCAAATGAAAATTTTGTTGATTTTGTACAAAATGAAAATGTAACTTTATTAAAAACAAATATTTAATAATATTAAAATAATAAGTATATGTAAAATTATGCCCTGAACAACTTTACTTAGGCATCTGGAGTAGGTTACCTTGTAAGAAAAATGGGTTACCTATGTACTAAAGTAAAAATTTTGAGTTTTCAATATAAAACCTCTTTTTTTATTAAGATAACCTACTTTGGGTACTTAAGCAAAGTTGTTCAGCATGCAATTTATATTTAAAATTAAACCATGTTTTTTTGGCTATTTACTATGTGAAAAATGGAGTCAACGTTAGAAAAAAAATTTTTTGTTAAAAAATTTTTTAATTGGTGATCCACTAGTCAACCAGAGAGTCATCATAGTAAAAAGTGACTTAGATTACTATATAAATTTACTATAGTGCGAATGTGGCGTGCACGTATTTAAAACTTTTTTTTATACTAAGTTAATCCTTTTTCTGGCTTAAGAGACTTTTGTAAAGCTCATTAAAACGCATCTAATGGTGGTTAGAGCATCAAAATCGGCTTGGTGGATGCCAAGATATCTTTAAAAACCTTTCTTTTACTATGTAAATTTTCTTGCAAACAATACTATTATTTGCAAGAAAATTTACATAGTAAAAGAAAGGTTTTTTAAAGATATCTTAGCATCTACCAAGCCGATTTTGACGCTCTAACCATCATTAGATGCGTTTTAATGAGTTTTACAAAAGTCTCTTAAGGCAGAAAGATGATTAACTTAGTATAAAAAAGTTTTAAATATGTGCACGCCACATTTGCACTATAGTAAATTTATATAGTAATCTGAGTCACTTTTTACTATGATGACTTTCTGGTTGACTGGTGGATCACCAATTAAAAAAAATTTTTTCTAATTTTGACCCTATTTTTTATCTAATAAATAGCTAGAAAAACATGTTTTAATTTTAAATACAAGTAAAATTGCATGCTGAACAACTTTGCTTAAGTGCCCAAAGTAAATTATCTTGATAAAAAAAAAGAGTTTTATATTGAAACTCAAAAATTTTACTTTAGTATATAGGTAATCCATTTTTTTTACAAGGTAACCTACTTTGGTCGTCTAAGTAAATTGTTCAGAGCATGATTTTACAAATATTTATTATTTTAAAATTGGTAAATATTTGTTTTTGGTAAAGTTACATTTTTATTTTGTACAAAATCAGCAAAATTTTAATTCAATTTTTAAACTCAATTTTTTTTTCTTTGTTTTATATTCCCAAAAAAATTAATTTTAAGTTAATATATAGGGGAAAAACATCAAGAATTCAAATCTTATAGTAAATTTAATATTTTTTATAAATTTTATATGTAGAAAATTTTGTTGTGACATATTATGTGACTAATATATACGATAAATCTAATTACTAATAATTGTTTAAAACTATTAACAATAGCTAAATTATTCAAAAAATACTTAAAATTACTAATACTATACTAATATAATTTTTACTCTAAAATTTAACAAAAAAATTAATGTTAACAAATAAAATTCAAATAAAAAAAGTAACCAAACTACTTAATTTATTCTGAATGCAGAAGTGTTATCTTAAGAGTAAAGTATAATGACATCATAATAATTATGAAACTTATTGTTATGATTATCAGTAACACAAAATATCTAATACTAACTTAATATATAATCAAATATTCTAGACATTTTATTTACTATCAAAAACCAGGTTTAACTTGTTTTGTTCTATTGCAAAAAAAATTTTTCCATCACAGCTATTCTAACTTTTTGATATATTTTTTTAAAAAATTAAATATAAAATAATAAATTCTTTGTTTTTAAATAAAAATTTGAATATAAAATACCATAAATATGTTTTTTTTGATGTAAACAAAAATACATTTTATTTAACCATAGTAGCAAGTTTTATTATGCTATGCTACATAATATGACAATTTTACTATTATTAAAATGATCGATATACACTTTGTCTTTAAAAAACAATCAATACAGATTGCTACAAATATAAACTATAAGCTATAAGTATAAACTTATAGAAAACAATATTTTGAATATTATCCAAAGATTTTTACAAAACAAAAAGACAAAATAAACAAAAAAAATGAACTTAAAATACAGTCAACGCTCTATAAATGCAACTCATAGGGACAAGCCTACAATGTGCATTTAGGGAGGGTTGCATTTAGAGAGAGCCAATTAAATTGCAGCTTTAAAAATTAGATCATTAAGTTTGTATAAATTTTACCAAAACTATATAATCTATTTTAAATACTAAAATTTAATCGGCCACGTGCATTTAGAGAGGTTAGTATGATATAAAATGTTATTCAAGAGAACGTGCATTTACAGAATATAGAATGTGTATTTAGCACTAATAACATTTACAGAATAAAAAAAAAAGTGCATTTAGGGAGGTATTGCATTTATGGAGGTTGCATTTATGGAGGTCTANTTACAGAATAAAAAAAAAAGTGCATTTAGGGAGGTATTGCATTTATGGAGGTTGCATTTATGGAGGTCTAATTGTAACTATAAACACATAATCTACCTGTTTTCAAATCTTATTTATTTTTTTAGCAAAGAACTAATTTTGCTTTGATCTCTTATAATAACAAAACTATAACCACTTTTCTTTTTGTATATTTAATTATTAACTATGAACTAATCTGTAAAGATCATAAAAAGCTAATAAATCAGTTGAAAAGCATGATTGTAAGCCAATCAAATTTCAATAAAATGATCTGGAATCTACTTTTATTTTTGGGGTATGGCTAAAGCCAGGTGCGTTTATATGTTTTTGATTATTTAATTAAAATTAGAATAAGAGTTAGTTAGGATTAGGATTATGATTTGATTTATAAGTAAAATTGTCTTCCTGGCATGTTTAGATACTTGTTTTTTGTATTTTCAGTATTTTTCACTTTTTTGTTTTGTTGAGCTGATCTGTAAAGATCAAATTTTACGATTTGATTGGCTTTTTATCATATTAATGCACCTAGCTCTATTTTTGGTAATATCTTTGACTATAATTGATTATATAAATTAAGTAAAACATATTCTTTTAATCAAAATTCCCTAGCTATATAGAACGAAAAGGCACTTACTTATCTTAATAAAATTTTGTGTTAATAGCTATTAAATCTAAAGGTTCAATAAAAATCAAATTGAATATTCATATATTTGTTGAATTAAATTAAATATTTTGTTAATTTGAATTTAATTTGATTTGAAAAATTTTTGTATTAAATTTGATTTGATATTAAATATTTGATCAAATCAAATCAAATCAAATTAAAAACTTTACTAATATATAAAAACAAAAATATTGATATAACCATAGTATATTTCAAGAAGCTTTTATTTTAGAGGGCATTCATAAATAATATTATACAAAAGGGGTTAGATGAAATAACATTTTTTCTGATAAGTAGATGGGTCAAAAAAATATAATATAATTTTTTAGAAAAAAATATCTAAAAACTAATTTAGTGATCCAAGTTTAATTATTTTGATACTATTCGATTCATCTTGGTAAGAGGAGTCAAATGGTACCGATTTTATTTTATTTTGATCACTGAATCAGGAGTTATTAGAAAAATATTATTGGCTATATCTTTTTTATAAAATTACTATATAACCAATAGTTTTTTGTAAATATCTGGCAATCTAGTAATCCAAATAACATAATTTTGATATCATTAGATTCGTCTTTCTGAGATGAATTGAATAGTATTTAAATCATTTAAATCAGATTACTGTATTACAAGATATCAGTCAACTGACTTGTCATACTATTTATAACTAAGTTTTAAGTTATATATAAAGAACTTACTAAAAGTACACTATGCACTAGGCTTCCGCATGGGCCTGGACTATCCACGGGTACTCATGAGTAGTACCACAAGGGCTGGGCCAGGGTATCAATTTTTGAGCCCGCGGGTAAGGGTAAGGGCTCCAGGTACCAAGCTGTTACACAGATGGGTAGGGCTTGGGTAATGCCTCTACCTGCTCTTTTTAGCCCATGGATACCTGTTAAACCATTCCACGTGACTAACAACCAATCATAATTCGTGAATATATACCGGTATAAATAATCTACGTGATACTATCATTTTAGATAGATAATCTTTATTTTTTTGATCTCGCCTTTTTTTGTTTAAATATATATAACCGTTTATCTTTATTTATTATCTGGATCTTAACGTTTCATATTTTCATAATTTTATTATTAGTATTTGTTTTTTTGTGTTTGCTTTGAGAGTTTCGCTGAAAGTGAAATGAAGGATTTGGAACTAGTGGGACTAGCTTTTTCTAGTTTTTTTTTTTGCATTTTACACTAATGCCTTTTTCAGGTGAAATAGAACCGGGATTAGGATCTGGAAGCTGTCAGAATTGGAACTGGTGCTGAGATAAGTACCAGTTTTTAATTTTCTTTTCATGTTGTTGTTTTTCATATTTACTAATATTTTCTTTACCTTTTTCAGGTTTAGTGTTTCACTAGAGAAGGTGAAATGGAACTGGTTTAGGATCTGAAAAGCCGGTGAAACTTGGAACTGGTGCTGAGATAAGTACCAACCTTTAATTTCTTTTCTTGTTGTTTTTTGTATTTACTAACGTTTTCTTTCTTTTTCAGGTTTAGTGTTTTGCTGGAGAAGGTGAATGGAAACTGATTTGGGAAGTTGGGATCCAGGAACTGGTACAAAAGATAAGCACCAGTCTTTTATTTAGTTCTTGTTGTTTTTTTCATTCTTTACTAAATTTTTTTCTTTTTCAGGTTTGTGCTTCACTGGGAAGGTTGAAATAGGACCGGGTTGGAATCTGAGATTCGGTGCTGGTACAAAAGATAAGTTCCAGTCTTTTCTGTTATTTTTTTCTTTGTTTTTACTAATTTTTTTTTTCTTTTTCAGGTTTTTGCTTCGCCGGGAAAGGTGCAATAGAGATCTTGGAACTGGGACTGGTATAAAAGATAAGTACCAGTCTCTTATTTCACCTTGTTTTTTTTTCTTTTTTTTTTCATTCTTTACTAATGTTTTTTTTTTTTTCAGGGTTTTGCTTCACCGTGAAAGGTGCAATGGAGTATAAAAGATAGTACCAGTCTTTTATTTTAGTTCTTGTTTTTTTTTCTTTCGTTCTAATTAATGTTTTTCTTCTTTTTTAGGAAAAGGTGTAATGGAGTAGGGAATAATGTTTATAATCTGGAAGAAAATTAAAACTGGTGCAAAAACAAGCGCGTTTTAGTAAATCGGCGAAAGGGATAAAAGGTATTATATAGTCATAGATAGGATAATAAATAGTGCTATGTAGTAATTATAGGATCATGTAATGATTATGAAATGTAAACAATATGTAAACTTTTTTTAATAAATTAAAATTTTTTAATAAATTATTTATTTTTAATTATATCATAAGTGTTATTAATAGTTTGGGCCTATGGGCTGTTCAAAGGGTACCCGTATCCTAATGGGCCGGGCACGGGTATTAAAAACTGAGCCCTAGGGTAAGAGTAGGGCTTAGGCAATGGGCCCTTGTACAAATGGATAGTGCTAGGGTACCACTAGTACCGGCTCTACCCGGCCAATGCGGAAGCCTACTATGCACTTTGTGCCTTCTATTTTTATATCTCAAAATTTTACTAAGATAACACCTACTGCACTTCTAACAAAAAATGATCTTTTTGCAATTTTGTTTTAATTTTAACTCTAGCTATAAGCCAACTTTATACAAAATTATTACTAGTACATTAGGGAGCACTAGGGCAAAGAGTGTATAAGTACACTTTTTAGATTATTTCATATATAAATTTATAAAAAAAATATATATAAAATTACTATAAACTTTGAATTTTTAATGTTTTTTAAAATTAATTTTTTTTCAAAAATATAGAACAAAAAGCGAAAAAAAAATTGAGCTTAAAAATCAATTAAAATTTTGTCAATTTTGTACAAAACAAAAATGTAACTTCTCCAAAAACAAATATTTATGATTTTAAAATAACAAATATATGTAAAATCAACTTTACTTAGGTGACTGAAGTTGGTTACCTTGTAAGAAAAATAGGTTACCTATATACTAAAGTAAAATTTTTTGAGTTTTTAATATCAAACTCTTTTTTATTAAGATAACCTACTTTGGGCATTTAAGCAAAGTTGTTCAGCATGCAATTTTATTAGATTTGTAGTTAAAATGTGTTTTTTTGGCTATTTACTAGGTAAAAAATAGGGTTGAAGTTAGAAAAAAATTTTTTCTAAAAAAATCCTAACTTTGACCCCATTTTTCACCTAGTAAATGGCTAAAAAATGCGGGTTAACTACAAATATAAGTAAAATTGCATGCTGAACAACTTTAATTAATTACCCAAAGTAGGTTATCTTGATAAAAAAAAAGAGGTTTTATATTGAAAACTCAAAAATTTTACTTTAGTACATAGATAACTCATTTTTCTTACAAGATAACCAACTTCGGTCGCCTAAATAAAGTTGTTCAGAGCATGATTTTACATATACTTATTGTTTTAAAATTGTTAAATATTTGTTTTTGGTGAAGTTATATTTTTGGTTTGTACAAAATTAATGAAATTTTAATTTAATTTTAAGCACAATATTTTTTTTTTTTTTGTAAGCGAGATCTTGTTGCAATTTATTTATTATTATTAATATAATTTGATACTATATAATATATGTTGTATATTAAATTTTACAAAACTGAGACTTAGGCTACTGTACCTATAATCCATTCTTAGCTAAGAGCAGCAATTGCTGCCACTTAGACTTACGAAAAAAATAGATATTATTAAAACAGGCCTATTGCCTGCCCTTAGCTAAAGAGAATCAAAGACCAAGCTTATGCTGTGAAACTTTCTATGTCTATATTACGAAGAGCTATTTTATACTATTTTATCGAAAGAAAACACAGAAAGAAAGAATGTTTTAAATTGGGATGTTTTAGTACTCGTAGGTAAGTTAGAAGGAGTATATAGATTGTGGGATTTAATGATTATAGGTAAGTTGGATAAGAATATAGAGTATACTAGTAGAATGTATTAAAGTGTTCCGGCATATAGTCGGGATAGATGGTCATATTTCGGTTATAGTCAGATTGTATAGTAGTTGGTCAGATTAATCACATGTTGTTTTGATAGTTTTTTGTGAGGGTCGATTTGGTAATGTGTGTTTGTCGGTTTGTTGTGAAAGTCGATTAGGTGACGTGTGTTGTTGTTGTTGTATTGATATTGTAGATCATTCCATTTTTGTAAATGATGATGTAATAGTTTGGTTTGATGGAAGTGAGCTAGAACGCCCACTTTTGCATGAATTTTTGTAATATTTTGTAGAGGTGCAGTGATATCCAGTATTTGGGTTGTTTTGAGTGTAAAATAAAGTGTTATTGTGTGTATAGTTGTAACTCTAATGATAGAGTATAGTATAATGTGTGGTTGTATAGTAAAGTATACTCGCAGAGCAAGGTTTGAGCAAAATTGTTTGACTAACTAGTTTTTTTGCCGAAGACAAAGTTGCTACTGCAAACTTAAAAATTTAGCAGATTTTTTAGACTAAGTAGGAGTGGGTAACTAGTATATAAGGAATGGTGGTAGTTGGGAAACGTTCGTGTACAGTATAACTGTATATTTTTCTTATTTAAGCCGCTGAAAAATGGGTATGGGTAAAAAACCTAATAAAATGGAGATCAGCGGAAAGAGTTTAAGCACAATTTTTTCTTCTCTCCTTACTTTATATTTCTGAAAATTTTATTTTTAAGTTAATATATAAGAAAAGAAATATCAAAGATTCAAAGCTTATCTGTTATAGTAATTTTATATATTATTTTTATAAATTTTATATATAGAAAATTTTGTTGTAACATATCATGTGACTAATATTCAAGTTTTTGTAAAATTTTATATATAAATATATGGACTTTGAAATTTTTTTTCTATATGGACTAGGTAGGACCCTGAGCTATACATAGATAGGTCACTATTTGCTTTTGCTTATTTTTGACTATTTTTTGTAGATCTTTTCTATATTTAGTAATATTAATGCTTATTTTTGACTATTTTTCTGTAGATCTTTTCTATTTTTAGTAATATATTAAGATTTTTTAAAATAGTTAGCTGTTCATAGATTGCTTGGGGTCCTGACTAGGTGCTGTGAAAAGAAACCAAATTGACAAAACAAAAGATCTTTAAAAAATTAATTTTTGTATTGTAAATTTTATAGTAATTTATAAAAAAATACAAACTTTAAAAAACTATATTGCAAAATGTTATTAATACAACATCTTATGTGTTTTAAGTAAAAAAAAAGATTCTAATATTATTCTAAATTGATTTATATAAAAAATTACTTTGGAAAAATTGTTAATTTGGACCCTTTTCTAGCATCTAGCCCATATATATTAAGAGATCAAGCATTACTATATGGGGGTATATAATATTATTTATGGATGCTTCCTTATTAGTACTTCTAATTTTTTTTATATACTCTATTAAGCTTGTTGCAAATCAGGTTTTAAAACAAAGAGAAGCATAGGTATTTTCTGGATCAAGGCAATTTCTAGTACTGTAGATTTCTGAAAATAAGCTATTCTAAAAATAAGCAACCCTCTGTGTTTGAACAAAAACTTAAAATCATTTATAACACAAAAATAAGCTATTTTACTTTTTCAAACCAAAATTAATATTAAAATTTTTTGTTTTAAAAATAAGCAACCCCAATACTATTACTTTTTTTAATTAGTGAGTAACCAATTTTTCATGTATATCAAAAAAACAATACTAATTAAAGTAGTACTGACATTATATAAAGCACCCTTATTTCCTACTTAGAAATATAGTTAACTCTCTCTAATTCGAACTGCCAGGATTGCTTTTTTTATATCACTTTGTGGTATTCTTGATTGCTTTTTTTATATCACTTTGTGGTATTCTTGATTGCTTTTAATATAAATTTTAGGTTGCTTTTATTATTTATATTTGGTAATTAATATTCTCTATTTTAACTCTTTTAGAATATTTTGGGTTTTACAAATTTTAACTAATTGTAAAAAGAGATATTTTTAGCATAGTATAGCGTAGCACTAACAAAAGTGCTAGAGACAAGAGCAAGCAGTACTTCAAAGCAATTAAGACATAGTGCAAGTGCTTAGTACTCAAAATTTTTTTGCTAATTGAATAACAGATAAATATATATTCGATAAAATGAATAATAATTAAAAAATACCTTAAATTAATCTGTATACAATGCAATTACCAAATAGGTGATATTTTAACTCAAATTAGTTAAAGCAAAATGAATGATAATTAAAAACAAGGATAAACTTTCAATTTTGTATACTAAGTAATAACCAAATTAGAGTTTATTATTTCTAATAAATTGATTCAATTTTGTTGTAATTAACTAATTAATTAAGTAATAATAAATTTTTAAAAACTGCTATAACCTTCTGTTTATTATAACATTCACATAGAATAATATTAGGATAATAAATAAGCCGCAGATCTGCTACCTTGAAAAATTTTAACAAATTTTGCAACGATTTTGGTACCATTCGGTTCGCCTCGATATGACTGATCAAATGGACCAAAATTGTTAAATTTCAATTACTAGAACACAAGAAAATCCTATTTATGTGAATTTTATAAACATTGAATGATCTTGTCAACTAGTGGTCCAAATTTAATGATTTTGGTACCAATTGATTCCTCTCGATGAGACAGTTCGAATGGTACCAAAAACATCAAAATTGGATTACTGGTTAACAAGTTATTTATTTGCAGCGTGTTCTACGCAAAAATTTTAAAAAAATTTAAATTTCTGTGCAGAACTGCACCGCAAAATGTTTTTTATGAATAACTTGTTAACTAGTGATCCAAATTTGACATTTTTGGTATCATTCGAATCGTCTTATTGAGAGGAATCGAAAGGTACCAAAATCATTAAATTTGGACTACTGGTTGGCAAGATCGTTCAATATTTATAAAATTTACATAAATAGAATTTTCTTGTGTTCTAGTTATTGAAATTCAATGATTTTGGTACCATTCGATCTGTCTCATCGAGATGAATCAAATGGTACCAAAATTATTAAATTTGTACTACAGAATCACAAGTTATTGCAAAATTTTTTAAAATTTTCAAGGGTTGCAGATTTGTACAGATTTGTGCCTTATCTATTTTCCTAATGAAATCCAATAATTAGATTTAACTAAAATAAGCATTATGATTGCTATGAAATTATTATTATAATAACTGTATGAGAAGAAAAAATATTTAGTAATAAATATTTCGAAAATTTATATTTGAAACTTATTTGTAGTAATAAGCTAAGTATTTTAAATATAAATATATACATAAATTTGTGGAGCCTTAAATAAGTCCAATAATTAGATTTAACTAATCAACTACTATTTATTTATTTATTTATTATTTTTTTTATTTTTTTGACAGTTTTGTTGGTGCTTAAATACAAATTGAATCAACTAATTAAGCTAATTCTAGAAATTACTACTTTGCAATTGCAAGCCCGGTATCATCCGGCTACCTTAATTTGTACCCAAATGTGACCAGTTGCACTAAGTCACGTATGATCCAGAAATTTTATCTTGGCTACTTGGCTATTTTACAAACCAAACCAAAATATCACAACGCCATTTACAATTCTAGCTTTTACCCCTTGAGAAAACAAACCTTCAACTAAATCTTTCCTTCTCTGAAGATAATCATCCTTAACTCCATTATTCAACAAACTTTCTTCTTCTAGACTTCTATTAAAAAGCTTATCTTTCCTCGATGAAAACCCTTTGTCACACATCTTGCGCTTGTCATTTCTTGAAATTCCACTAACTTTTTCTTACTGATTTACTTCTTTACATCATCTTTGCCATATTTCTTTATAAAAACTCTCTTCAATAATTCTAGAATAGAAATCCAAGCAACTATGGACTTCTTTTTTACTGATCTCAGCTTTATATAACTCATCTACTATATCCTTGATAAGCAATCATCTAATATGGCTCTTTCACTAGCTTCTTCTTATTTCTCATGTTGGACCAAAAATAATCTTCTTAAAATCGGGCTTGGGTAACAAAACCTTACTTGAGTTGTCAAGTTTTTTCTATGCACTTTTACTAGCAACCTCCTCAATCATCTTCCAGTACTACTCGTACATTTTATATACTGTCAAATGATCAAAATCTCGTCTTTCTCCTGGCAAGCAATACAAGTACTCGTGCTATATATCTCAGGTTTTCTTTTTCTAAATATGGTCAAAAACGGCACTTTATTGCTCAAGCATTTGAGCCTAAAAGCTATTCTACCACTTGCTTCAAGTGACTTGTATTTTACACCTGTTCTTTGCTTATTCTGTTTTTAGAACTTTAACCAATGATGCCTTGGTTCACTGTCTTTCTCAAAAAACTGCATTACACTTGAGCTTCTCTATTCTGCTCTGAGTCTCATATTTAGAACTATTTTCATTGGCTTTCTTGCCAGTTCTTTTACTAGTAACTCTTTCCAATACATCTTGTATGGATATCTACAATTGCCTTCTAGCTTTAAATCTGAAGCTTTCTTCAAAGATGTTCTTTCTTTTGCTAATTTATCAGCTTTCTCATTCTACTGAATCTTGCTATGAGCCTTAACCAGAAAACATTAAAGAACATAACCCTGAAATAGAATTTGAAGACCCAGAAGCTCCTACTTCTAAAACAAAAGTTAAATTTGCTAAAATTATTAATGACCTAACTGAAGAAAAACACAACACTCTCCTTTGTGCGACCCTCTCTTAACTTATACTTGGAATGATCAAGTTAATGAAATAATTCAGCACTTAGATCGAGAAACATGAGGAAATCAAAAAGAAAAACAAGTTCGAACTCTTGAAGCATGTTATTATCTAGGAAAACTTCAAGAAGAATTTCAAAAAGATCCTATGGTCTTTAAAGAAATTAGAAAACAGATTAAATCTTCTCTAGGATTATACTAAACAAATAAGATATGAAAATGCACTAAATGGACCTATCAAGTTTTTAAATACCAGGTCCTTGTAAAATTATATCAGGCACAGTATATCTCTATTAGTAGCCTGAATGAATTATTAGTGGATGAGTTTGATAAATTATTAGAAATAATAACTCAGAGAGTTCATTCTTAAAGAGGATGGAAATGTTATAGAATAGGTTTTTCATTAATAGCATTCTAGAACGTTCTGAGAATATTTTAGCGTAATATAATACAGACACAGAACAATATAAAATGATTCTTTATACCTTTATACCTTTATACCTTTATACCTTTATACCTTTATACCTTTATACCTTTATACCTTTATACCTTTATATTTTTATACTTTTATACTTTTATACTTTTATACTTTATTACTATACTTTTATACTTTTATACTTTTACATGAATGTATTTCTAAAAAGATATATAAACCCTAGCTTTCTGACCTTCTATACATTAGCTTTTTAGCTTAGACTCAGATTCTCTCCTCCTCCCTCTAACACCTAAACATAGTCATATATCTTTGATCAATAAATATACTCTTGTTATTTAATAAATATATACTGAACCGCTCTAGTGAAGTACATTCCACTTCCATACCACTTCATATCTTCTCCGACCCTTACAAGATTCCTGTCGCTGTGTGCTGTGTTGCAAGTACTATATTGAAGGCTATAGTTGCTTGTAACAACAGTAATATAAATAATAAAATTTGGTTAAGATTTTTTATTTATGTTTCTATTAGAATATTCCTCTGTTAGGTTCATGATCCATAATCAACAAAATATTTGCCATGAATACTCTTTTTTGGTAAGATCTACTATTACAAATTAGAGGTCGTCTAAAGTCTGGCACCTCACAAAATTTTCTGAATCACAGGTAATTAAGGAAAGTGATTAATTCTGATTTTTTTCGATTAAGACCTTAATTAAACTTTTTTTATTTCTGCTTGGCTGTATAGTTATGAAGCCATAGAGATAAAAAATTTATCGCATTAATCCTATAATCACGTTCTATATATTTTTTTTTTAAGATTTTTTTTTTATATATATAAAGATTCTTTTTTTTTATCTTTAAATCAGTATATATTTTTTTTATATGAGTATCATGAAAATAAAGAAGGCATATTTGTAGAAGAGAAGGAAACTATAATTGAAGAAAATAAAAAATGAAGAAGCTGTGTTTGAAGATATACCTGAAAAAAATAGAGAAGAAGTCATGCTTAAATTTTATATATCTCAATCTTTAACTCCTAATGAAAGACGTGTACTTCTTTTCAATGTTGGTGAACTGTTTGAAGTTTCGATACATGATTTTGATCATGAATGGTGGCCACTTGTTTCAAATATTTGGACTAGGTTTAGCTATAAAAATCATAATAACAGCAACTCATGGAAAGCTTTCGCATGCAGACTTATGAAACATAACCATTCAAGTGGTCAAAAAGAAGAAATCTCTCTTAAAAAGCATAGAAAGACAAAAACTTGTCCTCCCAACTTGTGCTTTACAAGTTATGTTTTGTTGGTACATAAAAATTGCAAATTTAATGATATAACAATAGTTTTAACTATACACACACTTGAGGAAAGTGAAGTGTTAAAGCGTTCAAATGCAGTTTGAAAATTAGTAGAAGAAGAAGCTAGTGTTCTGACCCGAGTCAGGTAATAGTGACCCGACGGGTCAGATACTTGACCTGGATCATGACTCGGGTCAACGGGTCATATGCATATCTGCCAATTTGATTTTTTAATAAACAGTTACACAGACTTTTGCTATTGAATAACAAACGAAATATTCAAAAAAAAGCTTTTTAGCCTTATATGAGATAGACAAGCAATAAAGACTAAAAAAACAACTACACTAAGCTGTAAAAGAAAGCACTATCACTAGTTGTTGAAGTGCTTAGGTATTTTCGGGTAGTAAACGATCGGGTTGTCATTTGAACGATCAGTTGTATAATAGATAAGGGTGAATCTGGAAGTAATTTTACAGGAAAACAGCCTTTTTAACCTACTTTTAGCTAATAATAAAGCATGTAAATATTGCAATATTCTATACTTAATTATGGCTTCAAAGTAAATTTAAAAGACAGTTTTTGTAAATAATAAATTTTAACGACAAATAATTCTCAAACATGATTGGCTAATTTTGGGGTCAAACCAAATCAGCCGATATGGGACAATCTTAAAGTTAATCGCACTTTTAAATTAGGAAGACAATCGAATTCTGTGAATACTTTGAATCCTGCATATTATCATTGTTTTTAATATGTAGAATTTATAGAATTTATAGAATTCGATTGTCTCCTTAATTGAAAAGACTGATAAATTTGTGTAATGATACTATAATATTAATAAATTCAAATTTATATAGTAGTTTTTTTTTTAAAAAAAATTTTTAAAACTACTAGATAGCTGCGTGACATCATTGCGCAAAACCAGTTTAATCAAAGATCAAAATTAAATTTAAAAAAAAGGACATGACAGAGATTACTTATTTTCCTGCGCATGACTTCTTTGAATATTTTACTACTGTATAAATTAATTTAATAATTACGAATTGACGATTTTTAGTTGATCAACTAATACAAGTTAGCGCATATAAAATTTTTCAATAAGCTAATAATAAAGTGACAGCAAGGCATGTAACGTACGTACGTATGTAAAAGAGAAAATTTGCAGTCACATCCCTATTGTGTTCAATAAATTACCCAAGATTTTGTGGAGTAATGACATTTAAATTGCCATATAACCATACACTTGTGATATTTACATATCACTCCATTTCTGGTATAAAAAACGTTTAAAAAAAAATATTTTATCATTCCTAATTCTGACCCATTTGACCTGGGTTAGAACAAATTCTGACCTGTGACCGTCAGGTCGGGTGACCTGTATGGGTCACCCGACCTGGGTCAGAACACTAGAAGAAGCAGTCAAAACTACTTACCATCCACTATTGTAAGCGCGATTAAAGATTATACAACCAGGAAGCTGGATTTGGGTGCGAGCATTAAGAGTTAAAATAAAAAGAGATTTCGAACATTAAGCAAAAAGTTAATAAAGTGCAAAAAAATGATAGCTTTGGGTAATATAAATATAGATTCTGACATTGCAGAATATAATCATTTTTTAAAAAATGAAGCTTGGGATCTTTTATTTTATTTCTGTACATAGGCTTGTGCTAGAAAAAGGAATGAACAGAACAAAATGACAAAAAATCTCGTGAACAAGTTCGTGAGATTTTTTGTCAATTTTGTTCTTTTCGTTCCTTTTTCTAGCACAAGTTATACGTTTTATTCATTTATTTTCTAATTTATTTTATTTATTTTAAGGGTATAATGTTGAACAATATTACAATACGAGTTGATCTATTTATGGTATAGTTTTTGTGCACCTACTCCAACTTATAAAGTCTAATGACACAAATAGTTATCTGTGATCAATTCGACACACAAGATGAACAAATATGACTGTCGTCTATTTACTTTATAATAAGAGATACATACGGTTGCTGGGACATTGGTGCCCACTTTTTTGTCAGTAAAGAAAATAGTGACACAGTCACAGATGCCCTAAAAATTATTAGACAATTTGACGTCACTGGAATCTCTGATATATTCTTGCTAACCAGTGCTATGTTGAGACTAATAGTATTGGAAAAGCATTTCCTGGTCTTTGCGGTGGTGAGCAAAAGTATGCTGTAATTTTTTGTACAGTTTATGTAATGCGGGTATGAATAAGCAAGATGTATGAAACCAAAGCCCGAAGCTTAATAATTTAAACAATGCATAAAACTACAAAAGTCAGTTGTAAAGAGCTCACAAAGCAAGCAATTCATATATGTCAAGGTGTAAAAGACTATATTATGCGAAATTATTTAAAAAATTTGCATCAATGGGCCCTTTGGGCTGACAACTAGGGTTGCGGCCCAAACTTTTTTTTCTAGTTACAGCGGTTCTACTTAGTTTGGGTTTGTGAATTGGTATTTCTACCTAGTTTGGGTTTATAACCCAAACCCAAATATGTACCCCATTTTGGTATATAGTGTCAGACTCAAAAACTACTAGAAAACGAAAAGAATTTCATATTAAGAAGCTTACAAACTATTAATACACGCAAAAAGAATTAATCTCTTTTTTAGAAATAGATAAATAACACGTAAATTGATATTTATTATTATAAACCCAAGCTCTAATCGATCAACAAACTCAATGTGAATAGATTATAAATGAAGCTATCTTTTGTTCTTTATTAACGGTACATTTTGAAAAGTAATTAAAATAATTCTATCTTATTTTAAATTACTACAACCCTTATTAAAGACGCCACATAGCCCACATAACCCTTTGCCCATATAATTATTAATAAAACAATAACACATACATATTATCAACTACTACTTAACCCAAAGTTACATTTATTATTCTCATAATATAACTTTATAAATGTAAAATATATAGTAAACGTTAGTACTGTACAAGCCTATTATTATTATAATATTTAGCTATATTAAACAGATTAAACAGTGCACTCAAAGTTCCAAGTTTAAAGCTTACATGTTACATTTCAATCTTCTTTTTTTAATGACCATTTTTGGCATTTAAAACTTATATACAGTTAATATAACTAGTATTAGCAGTATATAGTAAAATATTCGCATCTAAGTGAAGTTCTTGGAGAAGTGGATTATTTTTAATAAATCTTAACAGTGAATATCTACATTTGTTTAGAGCTAGAATATGCTTTCATAGTGATTTTTTTGTTGGTAAAACGTTACGTTCTCAAAAAGTACTTTATAAGTTACTCAGTCGTCCTATATAGTATATCGGTAAGTCTTGTATTTGATATTTACCTGATACTTATTCTTCAGTTTGATATTAAAATTTCACAATCTTATTGGCTAAAGTGCCAAACTTTAAATAACCTCTTTGTTAGGGATGAGTCCCAAACCCAATTTTACATGTAAAAAATTTGGGATTTCTAGTCGTAATATAATTTATATGTCAGAATGTTTGACATTACAGCAAACTAGAGGCATTTTGCGAAATCTAGTAATACTATTTGGGATTCTACCAAATTCCAAACTCGTAAGTTTGGGCCGCAACCCTACTGACAACATTCACCTCTTTTATTACAAATAACTACAACAAATCTACTATAGTTCTATCATAGTGAATTAAAAAAGATGACATCATCAAAACATAGTATTATAGGTATAATACAAGAAATTTAGGGCTTAAATTTTTATTTTTTTAATTTTATTTAATTATTTTTATGTAAAAAAATTTTCGTTATATAAATTTTTTTCATATAAAAAATAATTTTTTTAAAAATAAAATAATTTTCTTATTATATAACTACTTTACTTCTATTAGGTGCATGTCATAAAGTTAGAGCTTGTACCTGTATAAGTGTTACTCGGGTAATCCGGTTAACACCTGTCAACCGGGTCATAGCTATCGTTAACCGGGTGACCCGGATTAATTATCCATAAGCATGATAATGTGACGTACAAACGTATGTACAGTACGTATGTCCGTTAGGAGTGAGGTCATTTTAAATATTATTATTTAAACCCAGTTTATTTTTTGACGGCCTCTAGCCGTTGGAGAATAAACTGATTATGTTACAGCTATTATCATGATTCTCGGGGCACCTGTAAAATTTGCCGAATGATTTTTAGGCCGGTTAAACTTATATATTAAATTTTATATATAAAAATTAAATAAATTTATCAGTTACCATTATCATTATACGTAGTTTTTTTAAAAAAAATGCATATAAGAGAATTTATGATTTTGCATCAACCAATCAAAAAAACTGGGTTACCCAGATTATTAAGATGACCCAGCTTATAATGTTGTAAACGGGTGAGTAACCCAGAGCTTAAATTTTTTAACGAGTACAACCTCTAAAAAAATTACATACCATTAAGAGCTACCTCAATTTTGTATTAGCCAATCAAACAACCGGGTCAACCGGGTTACTCGGGTAACCCAGATTTTTTAATACAATCCAGTTTGTGACCTGGTAATAATCTGGTAAACGGGCGGGTTATCCGGAATTTGAAATTTATTTCGGGTACAATCTCTACATAAAGTTATTGTCCTAAATACCAAAAGATGCTCAGACTCAGAAAATACAGCCTTTGAATTTTGAATTAAATGCATTTCTGTTGTTGGAATTGATAATGAAACTCTTAGTGAAATTCATAAGTTCCCCTATCCCATCCAGCAGTTAATTGTTACTGAAGTCTCTGCTATTGAAAAAAGAATTAAGAAGGGTAAAGAAATACCTGAGCTGACTTTGTTTAATTGTCTTTGCTTTTTTTTTTGCCAGTACTTACTTCCTTGCTAACATATGTTTCACAAACATATGTATGGTAATAAACTATTAACGTCAAATGTTTGGGTGCAATTTTAACAAATGTTTGTGAATAATGGTTTTGAAATCTATGAACATCGTGAAATTGTGAAAATTGAAATATCTAAAAGAACGAAAGTTGAAAAAGCCTTAGAGAATCGACGCTTAGTTGTGAACGAACTAATGGAAAGAACCTGTAATGCGTATTGGAGAGTAGAGGATGAAAGAAGCCCAGAAGAAAAATTAGAATTTATTAAACATTTAAAAGGTTCTTTAGAACATATTTTAAATAAATAAATAAATAAAATTACACTTTTATGAATGCATACCACATACCTGTACATTCTCAGATCTATATTTCTAACACCCGATCTCCGCAGGCACACGCTTAAGTTTTTTATTAAAAAAAAAAGCAGGCCATGAAAAACTAAGAAAAAAGAGGAGCCACATGTCGTTTCGGGAAAATTGCAACAGAACTGTATTTTATTAAATATTAAAAAATTTTTATTAAAACGTTAAAAAAAAATTTGCTATGATATAAAAAAAAAAAAGCTTATCGTCATTCAGAAATAATCGTAATCATGCACATTCCATGGTTTCCCTTGATTCAGGTAATTTCGTGAGGTGCCAGGCTTTAGACGACCCCAAATTAGGAAAAAGTTTGTGGTGTTTTTATATACTCTATTACTCTACTATTTTCTATTCTTAATTATACTCTTTATCAAAATTCGATGCTCTTTATCATGTATAAATTACTCTAGAGTACCCCCACCAACCCACCCACCATATGAATTTGAGTTAAATATATAGTTTTTCTTTTTGGATAAGCAGCCACATTATTTTGCCTAATTTTTTTTTGGTAAAAGCCATATTATTTTGGCTTATACTATTTTTTTTGGAAATTTCAAAATAAATGCCACTTGTTTTTTCTTTAATTAAATTAAAAAAAATAAGATTTTTGAATAACCGTACTATTATGCTTAAGGATAAATCCCGCTAATATTGTATATACTTTTTTCCCTTTTATTTTTTTAAAAAAAGGTATTTTAAGGCAACTGCCACTATAATGGCTTAGACAAATGTAACTCCAATACGTATCAGTAATAACGTGTATGCTTTTTTTCTTTTTTTGATAAGTAAAATAAAAGTTTTTTATTTTTACATAATTATCGCTAACTAACTAATAATATGGCTTAGAATAAATACTATTTGATGTAACATATATACTCATGCAAAATATTTTCGGATAGCTACGCCACTGTGTCTTAGCATATATGCCGTTGCAATCAGTATGACGATGTACATAAAGATCGCTGTAGAACCAAATATAATAAATTTTTAACGTATAATACAGAACAAACTGAATGGTTTACTATATTCGAAAAATATGTGGTGTTCTCACCCTATGAAAAAAGTGTCCGTGATGGCACGTGCACTGTGGCACGTATATATACGACACACGGAATGGCATGTGTTTAAAATGATACGTATCGGCACGTTGTGTATGTCCACAATGACACGTGTAAGATTTTTATACGGAATGGCACGTATTCGGGATGACACGTATAGGCTCGTTAGTTGGAATTACACATATTTAATGGCACGTGTATCTCGTGTAGTCAATAAAATCGCAGGATCAGGTGTAACGTAAAAATTCAAAACAAACGAATTTTTTTAAAAAATCGTCTGTACCTCCAAATCTCATCTATGAAATGCTTTTTAATTCCTAAAAAAAAAATTCCTTGCAAAATTTTGCTATAGGCATGTTTGTTACCACCCTTCGGAATTATACTGTACTCTAACTAAATTGAATTCATTCTTGTCGTAAGAAATATATGCACGTAAACTTACGTGTGCCTCGACACGTACCAAAACACGTGAATTTTGGCTTAGTAAAGTGCAGCAAAACCCGGTCCATTTACGGTCCAAAATGTCTGGGCAGACGGTCCAATTCGGTCCATTTTAGTTGTGCCAACACGGAACTCACACGTGCAAACCCATCTCTTTAGCCGTTCCACAGATCACCGTGCTTTTCCGTAGAACCACGTGCATATCCGGACGGATTTTTTTATAGGGTCATATAAATAGTACAAATTTGGTTAAGATTTTTTATTTATTTTTTTATTAGAGTATTCCCCTGTTAGATTCATGATCGATAATCGACAAACCGTTTACCATGAATCCTCTTTTTTGGTAAAATCTACCATTACGAATTAGGAAAAAAATTCATGGTGTTTTTATATACTCTATTATTCTACTTTTTCCCATTCTTAATTATACTATTTATTTTAATTAAAAAAGAAAAAAAAATTTCGAATAACCGCGCTATTATGGTTAAGGATAAATGCCACTAATATTGTATATACTTTTTTCCCTTTTTGAAAAAAAGAGATTTTAAGGCAACTGCCACTATAATGGCTTAGACAAATGTAACTCCGATACGTGTCGTTAATAACGTGTATACTTTTTTTTCTTTTTTTGATAAAAAACAAGTTTTTTATTTTTACATAGTCATCGCTAACTAAATAATAATATAGCTTAAGTAAATGCTGATACAAAATATTTTCGGATAGCTGCAAAAAGTATGTACGATGTACATAAAGATCACTTCGATCCAAATATAATAATAAATATAGAAATCTGTGTAAAAATTATTAAAATATTATCTTTTTTTGGAATAATACCTGATCGCTACAAATTACTTATTTTTTTTCTTAGCATAAGCTTATGACAAATACTATGTACTCTAATATTATTAATATAACAAGCATACAAATTCTTTTTTTGGAAAAAAACTAGTTTCAAATAACTTCTATCAGTATATCTTAAGATAAATGCCGCTACAAGACAATATCAGCACGTATGCGTATGTACGTAAAGATTGCTGTCGATTGGTTATTTGTTAAAAAAAATATTAAAATTTTTTTTTCTTATTTATTAATTAATACCTTATAATAAAACCGTAACAACTTTCTAATACAGTATATTCTTTTTTAAAATTGTGTGAGTTAGAAATTTTTGACCAAAAATTAAATATTAGCCAATTGGCCGTTGGCCGTTTGCCAACCGATTCATATAGAATACGGATTGAATAATTGAATCCAGATTCGTTCTGATTCAAGTTATATACATAGTAGTATTCAGATTCGATTTGAATAGCCTTTAATTAAAGAATAGGATCGAGGTACTACCTTTGTTAACTCTCGTAAGTGATTAATACTGCAGTATAAGTGAAGCTACTATAATTTAAACTTATTAAACCTAAGAATGGTTTTTTGTAACTTATTATAAATCTTCATCATGACGACTAATTCACAGACCGCATCAAACATTTATTTAATGCTATATTTTTTAGAATATAATTTTATTATTTTACGGTTTCTATAAAACTCGTGGGTACAGGAAAATAGAAGTTACTGGCTAGTTAATATAATAAAACTGAAACATAAATTGTATAAATTGTATAAATCGTAATGCATAAATTAAAAATAATAAATTAATAACAATAAAATCATACATTATAACCTCGATCCATTGAAATTTTCACAATTTCTAACATTTGAGGAAGATGATCATTGAGGTAGCAAGTATATTCTTGGGTATATTACTTCTGTCCAGTGACAAGTCTTGTTTAATTAACTTTGCAGATCGAGAGATTGATTTGTAAAAAAAGTAAAAAATATGGCAAAATGCCATAGATTAAACAGTTGCGAAAATAAATATTTTATATGCATTTTTTATCTTTCCTGAATTCTTATAGGTTTTGATTTTTGACTTTAGCGAGAGAATGCTTATTTATACGTTTTTCTGTCTACGTTTCGACCATGTATCAGTATGGATAAAAAACTGCCGGTTTACCGATGATTATCACTGTATTATGATAAAACAAAGCAGAAATTTTGGTTCAATTCAATAATATTAATCATCGGAAATTTGTATTGCCGTAAATTTACATGGTTCCTTGCATCTGACGTAATGATATGCAATGGTAATTCCGAGGGAGCTGGAATATTAATTACCTCAGATAGTAAAATTTATGGCAATCGGCATTATTCTATACATTTCGGGTTCATTAATTACTTTCAATATGTTTTTTATCAGTGCACTTTTTTTTTTTTTTTTTTTTTTTTTTTTTTTTTTTTTTTTTTGGTCTGACGAATTATTAAAGGTCTATTCTGCACCATTCTGCAAAGAAATATTTAATCAATATGCGTCAACCCATTAGATTGTAGTCTAATCCATAAACCTGGGCCTACTAAGACATACCATTTGACATTGTTATCGTTACAAGTAAAAATTAAAAATAAACCTCCACCTCAAAAATAGTATAGTTAATTTATAACCAGCTGCCTGTCATAAAATTGTATTGTCAAATGAACTGCCCATTATAAAAATTTTTTAGGTCACTGTGCCTAGTTCATATGCATGCCGCGAATTACTATAATTACATAATTATGATGATTTTATTTAAAAAGCGTAGTACAATAATTTAAAAAAGATTACTTGAAAACAAGCGAATCATGAAGAGTTCAGATGGATGTAAATTATATATAGAAATTGTCTAAACTATGTGAAGACATACGATAAATAGCAAAACAACTAAATAATTTGATTCGTCATGTAGACAAGAAAACTTTTGAGTTTCTAATATTACTAATCTATCACTATGGTTCTATTGCTCTATTGAAAATTTAATAATAAAATATATTAAATCATTACAGAACATGTTTAACTTTTTAATCTAATAGTTTACTTAATAGAAATAGAAATTTTTAATGTATTACCAATCTCAAGAAGAAAGATGCTGGAACTTACCTAAAAAATTACAGGCCGATTAAAGTGTCAAGATCAGATATAACGTAATGCTAAAACCCCACAAAAGCCCCCTCATAATTGCCTCGAAGGCAGCAACTCTTTTCTTTGCCTTGTATGTAGATCTGAAACCAATTTATCGTATTACAGTATATAAAAATATAAATCAATCTTTTTCCATTCATGGCAAAAAAGGTATAATTTATCAATTTATTATTAATATTTATAAATTGCAATATTTATTTAAGAAATAATGCATTTACTATTTGTGTAAAATACTGTAGAACGTACTGTAACTTTTAAGAGGAAGAGTGTATGCGATTAACCGATTTAGCTCTAGTAGTTACTAGAGTTAAGTTTTTGATTAATGTTGTTAGCCGAATTGTTTTGAGCTTGTAGAAATATTTCGACATTTGATATTTAGTCTGCCGACATTCTAAAATAATGCAGAAATTCTAAATTATGCTGAAATGTCTAAATAATGTTGAAATGTCTAAATAAAAAATATATCAACTTATTTATTAGCAAATATTCGACTTGTTTATTTTGTGAATTTCACGCTAATTAAAGTAGATTTGATCCGAAAACTGTCATTTGCCTCTATCAATCAGGTTTGAATCTTTGTATTTTATTGCTTCAAACTTGAATCAGTCTATTTGATATATGCTGTAACTCACATATATTTGGTATGGACTGGTCAATGGTCAAACTTGATCAGACCAATTTGATCAATTTGACCAGTCAGTCAAAGGGATTTAGATTGGTCAAATTGGTCAAATGACATTTAATAATAGTAAATATATATATAGTTGAACCTCCCCAATCCGGTATGCATGCTGGACAAGTTTAGTATTAGCATTAAGAGGTTATCGGGGTTGAAATCATTATAAACTATTAGATTCATTACTCATACAGGGTCACCAAAATTCCGGGTCGGGATACCTCGGAATGCATCGGAATCACAGTCGGCTGGATCGGAATTGATCAATTTTGCCTCATGATCATAAAAAATTTTACTAATAAATCATATCCATTCATTTAAGTAAAAAATGCCCAGCTGATAATTTTGCTATAGAACCTGCTAACAACTAGGGCTAAACACTGACCTAGATCCGACGCATCCGACCCGGAATTTTGGTGACCCTCCTGTAAAATTCTTAGATTCATATAGCAGAAACGGACTTGGTAGATTGATTCTTTATCAGATTTGACAGGTTATCGATTTTGACAGGATCGGTTTTGGGAGGTTCAACTGTATCAGCATTGAGAGGTTATCGGGTTTGAAATCATTATAAACTATTAGATTCATATAGCAGAACGGACTTGGTAGATTGATTCTTTATCAGATTTGACAGGTTATCGATTTTGACAGGATCGGTTTTGAGAGGTTCAACTGTATAGCATAAAAACAAAATTATTTATTTAATAGACTAGACCATTTGACCACTTTGACCAGACCATTTGACCGATTTGACCAGACCAATTTGGCCAGTAAATTTTTGGTTTATTTATGAATATATATGTATGTGAAACATACATTAATTTTTTATTTAAATTTCCACTTATTTATTGTCGCGGATGATCGTGAAATCGGATGATGGTGAAATTTAGGGATCTCAATATGAAAATATAAACCTACCAAAATCCACCTATACTCTTTTATTAATAACCCTAACCCTAAATCCTAATTCAACCATAAAAAAAAAATTTAACAAAAAAGTCCCTAAAAATTTTTAAAAATCGTACATAAAATAGATTCAAATTTCACTTCATCCAATTTCATGATCATCCGTGACATTTATTAAACATTCGAGTTATTAAACTTAAAGATTTTTGTTCCGTTTAGCAGGTTGTGATATCGCAGGTTAATATTTAAAAAAACAATAAAAGTTAAGTGTTAGGCTTCGAGCTAGTATTAAGTTTAGGGTTAGATGGCATATATATATGCAAAATTAAATGCTAAAAACTTTTAATTAGAAGTCCAAGACTAGTTTTTTTAATGAAATTCCTAGAAATTTGAAATTTTGATTTTTTTTTGTTAATCTATACTACTACAATTTTAATATCTGTCCGTCTGTGCGCTTTAAACGTTTTGATTGGCTAAATTTTTTAAGATCTGTCATATAGCCATAAATAACTACAATAACACCTTTAATTTTAAAATAATCTGAAATAACGCATACAAATAAAATATTTTAATGAATTTATATGGTGCTAGAAGTCTATACTCGACGTGTTCAATTTTTTAAATTGTCAAAATTAGTGTTGGCATTTGGACTATGTCATATTTTCAAAAATCTGGACATAGTCAAATGAATATGTCCAATTGAAAAATGACGATGTTCATATTTTGTCCATAATAATTTTAATTAGTCCAAATGCCAACACGGGTCAAAATTTTTTATACAAGGGAATTTGCAAAAAAACTGACTGGTAATTTTGTAGAGCAATATTTGTTCTATAAAATTTGTCAAATATTTTTTTGAAAAACTTTCTGTATAATTACTATATTTTCTAAACTTTTAAGCGTCATAGTTTTATAAAAGTAAAATTTTAAAAATTTAGCCGAACAATACTTGTAGGTATAACTATGCTTAATTTACTTTCATATGACATATCTCCACATCTAGTACCCAGTTTCTCACACAGTACCCACGGTTACTATTCAACTTAAAATGAAGTTTTTGAATAAGGGCACTGTATGCATCGCGATACGGTAATACCAGATATCTAAAACACAGGAAATTTTTAAACAAGGTGGATATCGATTACCAACTGCAGGGATGATTGCCATCGATGTATATTGATTTATAATCGATTATTTTTTAATTGATTGTAATCAGTTATTCTACAATCATCTCTGCAGCTGGTAATCGATTTCCATTCCTATTTAAAAATTTCCTAAAAATAATATTTTGTTATCCGGCAAACTCTTATGATCATGGATTTATTTCTTCTTGTTATTTTTTGATGTGTTATATCGTAATCATGTTTATTCGAATTAAAACTCAGTTAGCCAATTACGACTTGAGAATCATGATCATAGTTGCCGGATAACATTAATATTGAATCATGCGTTGATAAATATCGCAAAATACGTCCAACCAGGCAAATGATTGGCTGACATGAGCCGCTACGCGGCACTGTCAGCCAATCAATCATTTGCCAGATTGGACAAATTTTGCGATATTAATCGATGCATTATCAATATTATATACTTATTTATTTAGTTAACTATATAGACATTTAATCAATTTCGAATTTCGTCATTTCGGCAAAAAATAATGTCATGTCGAAATATATTTCGACACAAAATTGTCTAAAATATTTGACTAAATAGGGTATTTCGGCTAACAACTTTAATTCTGATTTACTCGAATAAAGGTCTCTCCAGCACTACACTAGCTTACTTTCCTTTAGTAAAATCGAAGGGAACTTCTCTACATGTATCTCCCTTTATTGAAGTCAAAGTCATTCGTTTATTTACATTTGAATTTAATATACGACATGTTAACGTGTTACCTAGCACATTAATGTGCTATCTTACACGCTACGCTATTAACAATGACATTGCTAAGCCTAACACGTTGACGTGCTATCTAGAATTTTCATAATTCTTACACCTTAACACGCATACGTGCTAACACGTTAAAGATTTTACAAAAAGGGGCGATTATTAATCATCAAAATTTGTTAACATTCAATGAATTATATCTTTTTTGACGAAAACATGTGTAATGGTTTTGCCATGTGGTAAGTAACCTTTGCGATGCGCGGGTCATAAAAAAATCTGTGCTCGGTTTTGGTCACGTGATGAAGATCGTAATTTTCATTAAAAATAAAAATTTTCAAAAATTTAAATCAAGATATCTCAATAACCACCCGATCCAATTTGACAAAATAACTTCTTATTTGAATACTAAGGGTTCATATAATCCAGAAAAAAGTTTCATTGATTTTGGTCAGGTGGTTGTCGAAATATCTTTACTCAAAATTTGAGAAAATTTGACGCAACTTTAATTTTTGATAGATGTTTGATTTTTCTTTAAACTTTGAGCGAATATATCTCGACAACCAGCTAATTAAATTCGATGTAAATTTTTTTTTTTTATTTGAATCCTATAAGTCCATAGAATTTAAATAAGAAAGTTACTTCAAATTTAGTTAGATACTTATGGAGAAAAAATTCAACACAATTCTTGTTTTGATAGGCGTTTTGTTTTTTTAAAAAATTTGAATAAAGATACCTTGACAACTACCCTGCTAAATTAATAAACCATTTTTATTGAATTCTATAAATCTTTAGAATTTAAACAATAAATATTTCATCAAAATTGATCAGGCGGTTGTCGAGATACCTTTACTCAAATTTTGAAAAACTTTGGCGTAACTTCTATTTTGATGGCGTTTTGATTTTTCTTTAACTTTGAGCAAAGATATCTCTACACCCACTTGTTAAATTCGATGAAACATTTTTTATTTGAATTCTACGAATCCATAGAATTCAAATGAGAAATGTTTCATCGAATTTGAACAAATGGGTGTAGAGATTTCTTTTCTCAAAGTTAAAAAAATCAAAACGCCCATCAAAATAGAAGTTACGCCAAAGTTTTTTTCAAACTTTGAGTGAAGATATCTCGACACCCACCTAACCAAATTCAATGAAAGTTTTTTTTAGTTCCTATTAATGCCTAGAATTGAATAAGAAAGTTTTGTCAAATTTGTTCAGGTGGTTTTTGAGATATCTTGATTTGAAGGTTTGAAAATTTTTATTTTTAACGAAAATTACGATCTTCAACACGTGACTAAAAACCGAGCACAAATTTTTTTTTATGCATATGCGGGGGCCTGACATCTTACGAAATTACCCGAACAAAACAAAGCGAGACGTCAAAGACAAAAAACACGAAATATATAAAAAAACGGCTATCTAAACTGGTCTTGGTTGACTAAGTAAAAGTGTCGGAAATGCGATTTTACTATATAAACAAATTATCTTCCTAAAAATCGGAAATTTTGGGTAATTTCGTAATTGGAAGATCAAGATCTACAAGCTGCATATCAAGATCGTAGTCAGAGACGATGATTTTCTGCATTGCACGGAATGCCGCAGAAATCACGGAATAGGGTGATGAATGCGGAAAATGTTACAGTTACCGCAGAATTGTTGCAGAAAGTGGGGTAGGGCAAGTGCGTGACTTAGTCCCTGATCTATAATTGGCCCGGGGCTGCTAACCAAAAATGGGGGTCGTTTAAAGCCAGGTACGTTAGGGTTGGTTTTTTTGATGCAGGTTAAGGTTAGCAGGTTATATAAATATCAACAATAGAACTTATGCAATATATTAAATCAAATATGTAACTTTCGTTCTGTAAAAACTCGAAATAACGGGCATGAGCATTATTTCGAAACTGAATCCTTTAAAAATAAAATGCTTAGTTTTGAAATAACGCCCATGGGCATCAAAATAATGTGTAAATGCCCGTTATTTCAAGTTTTTACAATAAGAAGATATTGCGATGTATGAAAATCTAAAGTAAATATCGAAGATATGAGATATTAAAAAAAATTTTAGATACTAACCGGCAAAATTCAATTTTTTATTATACTTTAAAAAATTTTTTTATACATATTTAAATTTTTTCATTGAAAAAAAATTTTTTTTATATTTTTGACAGTAAAAAAAATATCGCAGAAACCACGCAGAACCTATCGTAATACCACGGAAACTGTGCAGAATTTGTTAATTTTGTTCGCAGAATTGGTATTTTAGCACGGACGGAATTGACCCAATAGCACCGCAGGAAATCATCGTCTCTGATCGTAGTGTAACGTAACACGATCAGAAAATATCAAAACAAACGTTTGTTTTGTTGTTTTGTTTATTTACTTTTAAAAAACACTTATCTCTTCGTCTTTTAGTTATCAATTTGAGTAATAGAAAACTAGATAAAAACTACAGGTAGTTGTATTTTTTTTGATAGTGAACCTCTTTAGGTTGCCTTTGCGAGGTTTTTGAAACGCTAGGGATGGATGGACACCAGCTGGGAGGTTTGTCGATTCATGACACAAAACAATTTGATAAAATTGTTTTAGTGAAATCATATATTGAGATGATTGCTCATGTCTACGACTTGCCTTGAACTATCTAGTCAGTGGTGGTTGTGCAATTGTCCCCGCATAGAGTGCTAAAGTGGCTTCTTAAAAAATATGGTCTACTTATTCTGGATGAGGAATTAGTTATGGGACTTTCTTATTTTTTACAAAAAGAAGCTTTAAGGCCGTTTGAAGTTAATTTTTTGGTTAACATCACCCCCCCAATGGTCCCCCCGGCCCCTGGGTAAAATGAACATATGAAAAAAAATAAAAATAATGAAATATTATCATTATTTAGAAATCAAATTCAATATATAAATTCGATTTATTACTTCGTGCATGATATTACTAGTAGCTGACGTATGTACGAACGTACGTACTTAGCTCTATATATGAGGGTCGTCTAAAGCGGAGCAGAATCACGTGATACCTGACCAATCAAATTAAGAATTTGATGATCTTAGGCAATTTTGCTTATTATATTACTACCTAAAACCTATCTAAGGCCGTTTTAAGTTAAGCTTTCGGTTAACATCACCCCTCCCCTTCCTCTTTGATGTCCCCGGTAAAAATTAAAAAAATAAATACTGCATAAACCACGAAATAACGCGATGGGTGTGGTTTCGAATTTCGGCCTAAATTAAGATTAATTCAGGCCGAAGCTCGAAATAACTCTGTGCGTTATTTCGCGGTTAAAATAAAATAATTTAAAAATAAAAAACTAATTAAAAAATATAAATTTTTAAAAAATAAATAATTAATTAATTATTTATTAAAAATAAAGCTAAAATTTTAATTCCTATTTGCTGTCCTCTCATATATGTTTATTTCAGTTTGCAATAAAACGATTCAACAAAAATGCTGAATAAAGAGCTTCCGAAGTGCTTTTTGTTCGATTGTGAAGAGCTAGAAAACTAGTATTAACGAGAAGAAATATTTGAATAAACATTTAGCTTTTACGGAATCATCGGGACAAAATTTGCTCGACCAATAGGAATTTGGAAAACCCAAAATTCCAATCTGTGATCGCTGCTACTTTAAATGATGCAGATCCGATCACTAGATCACGAGAATTTTGCCTGTAAAAATTGTACATACGTACGAAGTTCTTTTTATCGGATAAAATACTTTTTATAATAAATTAATTATATACCGATA
>QKWP01000005.1:332436-357618 GCA_003550325.1 Gigaspora rosea | reverse complement strand
AAATGATGCAGATCCGATCACTAGATCACGAGAATTTTGCCTGTAAAAATTGTACATACGTACGAAGTTCTTTTTATCGGATAAAATACTTTTTATAATAAATTAATTATATACCGATATTATTTATTTTTGCTCCTTTCTTTTATAAGAGGAATGTAATGTTAAGGCCGTTTGAAGTTAATTTTTCAGTTAACATCACCCCCAGCTCAAGTCTCTCCCTCCCCCGAAAAATGAACAGCCAATCAAAACGCTGAATGTCTCTAACCAGTCACCTGATTTACATCAACCAATGAAATTGCTTCATTTTTATATGTTCGTTTCATATGTTCGTTTCATTTTACCCCCCTCCCCCCCTCCCATGAGTCCTGGAAAAGTGATGTTAACCAAAGAATCAACTTCGAACAGCCTAAGTTGTATTACACTATTTATAAAAATTACTATTTCTAATAATTACTATTAGCTAATAATTTAATTATTTTATTTTTATAGAGTAATGAATATCCATTATGATACGAAGTTTATACCGAAAGTGATTTAATAAATTTTAGATTGCATATTTTTTTTGGTGGTCTATATGTTGCATTTTAAAATAAATTTGGAGCCCAAATTTGTTTGACCCGACCGGGATATGAAAACAAGGAAATTTTTTTTATATCGCCTTATGAACTTGTATAGTTTAATATTCGTTATATTCACAATTTAATTAAAATAAATTATAAAGCAAACAAAACTGGAATAATTTATTTTGAATATTTATTTTAATACAGTATATTGTTTGTTTATACAAAGCATTAAATGATCGCGAAAAAGATGAATTAATTTATTTGAATAACTTATATTAAAGGCTTAAATTTAAATCCATCTTTTTTAACATTCCATTTTTTTTAACGAATTAATTTTTGCGAATTACTAAAATGGAAGCAACTATAATACGTATGATTCAATTCTGAGATTTAAAAGAAAGACATCTGCTTCGCAGTAAAAAAGATTGTGAATATATTAGTCAAATACTAAGAAGCTTATTAGTCCGCTATAAGTTTAGATGGCAAATTTCTAGATATTTCCGTTTTTTTTTTAAAAAAAAATATTTTTTGGCCGAAAGTTTTTGCCGCACAGATTATCATAGATCGAAAAGATGCTGAAGATCAATATACAATTTTTTTAAAAAAAATTGCGATATCTCGTAATTTCACTAATGAAATTGCTCTGGGTGTCTTAATAAAATAGATTCATTACAAAATTTTGATTCATGTGCAGTAAATTTGTTCATATTGTATTATTGAATGTTGATATAAATTTATGTTATCTACTTGTATGTATTTTTTTTTATCACACGTAATTCACGTTAATTACCCGTGCCAAAACCCGTGCCATTTGGACTAGTAAAGTGTTGCAAAACCTGAACCATTAACGGTCCAATTTGTACGGGCATACGGTCCACCATGGGCCAAAAAATCCGTACCAATCCAAGCCTCCTACGTACCAAATACGGGTTTAATCCGTGCCACCAAAACCCATGCCTTTACGTCGCCAACCCGTACCTTTATGGTGCATTTTTCTTATAGGAGTACATCTATAATTTGCACGGCCCATATTATTTATTAAGGATTTTTAAAAAACCTTGAATATGTGCTTAAATAGTATTCATTGTATTCAGTTACTAATATATTGCATATCAATCTAAAATCATTAAAAGAAATTAAAGAAACCTCGAGCAAAACATGGTTAAAGAAAATATATATATATAAATATATACATAAATTAAAATATAAATATTAAAAAACTTAAAAAATATCTTAAATATATATGTATATCGTATATTTATATAATAAAAAATAATCGTACTTAAAAAAAAAAAATAGCTTAAAGTATAAACGTATTTAAAAAAAATCTTGAATATATATGCATATTAAATATTTATATAATAAAAAATAAACTTATTTAAAAAAAATAGCTTTAAGTAAATATATATAAAAACTTATATTATATATATTTATAAAAATAAAAAATAAAATTAAACGCATTTAAAAACAAAAAAAGCTTAAAGTATAAATAAAAATTATGTATTTATAAAAATAAAAATTAAACGTATTTAAAAAAACCTTAAAAATATCTTAAGAGCTTGTAAAAGACACATCCACATTTTGGATAGTTTTTCGTGGTTCTTTACGACGAGTATCAATGGTTAAGTAGTTTTCAAGAAGATCCACTTGATTGATTATTCGTTTCTTAAATTTATAAGATTACTGTATTTAATAATTTAGCTTTTAAATAACAAAAAGTCTGACTTTATAAATTTCATAACTACCTTAAAGCATAATATGCGTTTCATTATATGTGATAATGTCTTTAACTCAAATGCTTCATCCGGAAGGGTAAAAGAATCAATTTTATCGACCAAATAGACACCATCGTGGCAATGCGTTGCATAGAAAGAAACCATCTTTTCTATTGAAATAACGGGTTCAATAAATGATATATATTTATATTTATATTTATAAAATTAATATACTTACTATACACTAATATCCCGTATGTTTCTGTTTTTTGGATTTCACTGCAAATATTAGTTTCATCTAAAACTCTTTGTAACTCGAAAAGACCCAATTGCATGGCTATTTATTAATCATATAAATATATCTCGTTAATATACATTTAATATTCCATATAGTATAATCAACACACCTTTAAGAATTTTTTCCAAATCATTTTTCATTTTCTTATCGTCATTAATAAACGCATCCCCCACTGTTTCGCCAAATCCTATATGAAATTTCATGTCATTGAACTTTAAATAATACACAATATCATGCTTCCAACGGCCATTTTGCTTTTCTTCTGTTTCTGCACTATTCTTTTTTTGTTCTTTGCGATTTTCATTATCTACTTCACCACTAGTAGTCAAAATAGCAAATTTTATTTATATTGCAATCACATGTAGCTGGATTTATTTATTAATAAGGCCAATTAACATACGTTATGACTTGAACCAATGTTAAATTCAAAAATACATCACTTAACAATCGATCAATAATATAACTTCGATAAGCATACTCATTGAAGTTGGGACTCAATAGAGGGTTATAGATCCGAAGAAAACAAATTATGCTGGAAAATAGTTAATAATGTTGTTAATATTGACAAACTTACAATATTCTATACATATTCTGAACCCATTGCATGTCCCAATGTACATCCAAATCAAAATTTTCTTTAATTTCGAGAACGGATTCACAAATTGTATTCATGACGTTAATTAAATTCTTTTCGTTCTCTGATATCGCATCATCATATTTTTTAAGCAAAATTTCAATATTAGAGTCATGAAAATCGTCGATTTGGACGTTTGTTTCAAACTAAAATGTAAAATAAATGATAAATAAAAAGCATTCCACATTCAATCAAAAATGAAAAAAATATTTCACAGTCAAAATACTAACATTTAGCCAAGTATGTTCTAATTCTACCCAGTCATTCAAAAGAACTTTCCGGATTGGGTCGCTATTGCGCTTCTCTGGTAAGAATACAATGTTATATCTGGATAATGGAGACCCTTTTATGGCTTTTAACTTTTGAAGGATGCTTTGCTGACGTGAAACCTACAGTAAACAATTTTTGAATTTTAAATTCAACAGAATATTTAAAGACTTACAAACAGAATTTTTACCTTCGTAATAGTTTTTTTAATAATTTTTTTGGCGCTGCTTTTTACTTTTACAGCCTGTCATAAAATATAAATTTTTTAATATTTTCATTATGAAGCCCAATTACATTTTTTTTTTTTTTTTTTTTTAAAAAAAAAAAAAACAGAATAACGAATGTCTATTAAAAATTATACTTGTTTTTCTGTTTTTGCTTCCATGATAGGTATCAGCTACAATCGTAAAATAACTAATAAAATTTGATTATTAAATATTTTATCTTTGAAACTTTGGGCTTCTGATGATTATGACGATGACAACAATTATAACTAATCGATAAATAATTTTTATTAATCAGATAATCGATTAAATGACTAATTAATTAGTTATTTTATACGGTATCATGTTTGATCTTGTAATTAGGCAAAACAATTTCGACTAACAACAACATTAATCAGGTGTTACGTGATGATGATCTAATTGACGGATTTTACTGGGGTATCAAAATTTCGTGTAACACCTTCAATACATGGATACGTAAAAGTTATTTCGATTTCAAGCAAAGTTTTTGACTTATTTATACGTAAATTCAATAAATTTTGATTGATTTGTGCAAAATTTTGATAAATGAATAAATTTCGAGCCATGTATGTGACTTTTGATAATCTTTGGCAAAATTTTAAAAATTTGATTTTTTGATGGTATATATATTTTGTAACTAATCATACTATTATCATGTAATTTTTGAGAAAAGCCAAATTAATCAAAGTTCGAAAATTTTCATCTAAATTGGACAAAATTTAATAAAATTTTAAGACAAAACAGGTCAAAATTTCAAAAAATTTCTTTCGAAAAATTTGTGTCCCTGCTACAATAGCAAATTAAGCACATGACCAATGACCAATTGCGCCCACAATCGGAAATGATCATAGTTTTAGCATGAAAAACAAATCAGGTGCGTCAAATTCTTTCGCTACGACCTTTCATTATGAACTTAGATGATTAATGGCAATTAATTCATTTATCCCATGAAAATTTTGATGGAAAAAAAAATTATAAAGTCTTAAAATGAACAATCGGTTTAATAATTCTAAGAAATGTGAAATAATCAGATGATACCTTTTTAATATCAGTTTGATATCCTGCAAAGATTTGGATTCTATTAAACTTAAAATCGAACTTGTTTGACAAAATGACAGTTATAAAATTACTTTCCTAAATTACAAAGGAAATTTTGTAATAGATCATTCGCATTAAATCGAAAATTTGTATATCAAAATTAATACATACGCGCATATAATAATTATAGTAAAAAGTGGTTTCTATACAATCCAATTTTTTCTAAAACAGTCACACTGCATAATCATATATGGCAAAACAGGTTAATAAAATTCGTAAATATCTAACAAGTTTTATAATTACTTTTAAATTCAAAATCCACTATTATTTTCGTATTATTATGGTCAAATATAGTCACGTTTTTGATGAGTTTTCTTACCCATTTTCCTTGCGTTGGTTCATTCTAATCTGTGATAGTACCCAATTCGGTAAAGTACATGCCATAAATTTCGATCAATAAAATTCACTACCCCATTTTTTTTTTTTTTTTTGATCATGTAATATGATTTTAATGAATATCATTTTATACCATTCTAACTTAGAATGATATTATAAATGAACGATGGTCATTAAGAATTTGGATTGTGAATTTTACCTGATTGTAAATTCTAAGAGCTTGAGTCATCGATGCATAAAACTATATATCTATTTAAGAACCATTTTCTTGTTACCAACTTATTTATGAAAGACATATCAGAGTTATTGAGATAAATTTCTGAAACATAGATGTTAGAATAAATTTGACAAGAATAGTGTGATAAATCAGTCGTCTATGAATAGTTTAACCAATTAATAAATATGGGTACACACGCACCATCTAGCCTGTAAATCAAATATTCTTATATAGTATTAAACAGCATTCCTTCGTAAATATGAAATTGGTTTAGTTATTTTTTGGCTATGAATAGGAATACGTATTCCATTGTTTTTTGTTGTCAGTTTTATTATAATAAAAATATGTGATAAGTTGAATCAATTAACATTTCTAGAAGTCATTCAGCAAGCTTTACAGTTCATAATCATATTATTTTATTTTTCATTATACCAAAAATGGCAACTGTAAAAAAAGTTTCGCTAAAACCTCCAAGGCACAGTATATTTGGTTTAACTAAGTCCTTTTATTGGAATTAAAACAGGTATATTATTTTTAATAAAAAAAAAAAAAACTACAGTATTAGAAAATATTTTCTATTGTAGTGTAGATTAAAAAAAGCAATAAACATAACTATGTACTTGTTTATAAGTTTAGATTTTTGTTTGATGATCCCTAAACTGTGACATAATTCATACGATTAGAGACTCAAACCGAACCGAAAAATGCAACCGATTAGTTGACCAAATTTTTCTAAAAATTGATTATAGTAAACTAATCGGCTAATCGATTAATTGATCGATTAGTTGACATTTCAAAATGGATAATTGTGCAGTTAGTGATTATGTCAACTACCAAATAACTTCGTTATTTGGCAGCTTACGTAATCACTGACAAAAACTCGTGTTATTTAGCAAGCCAATCGTTGGAAACCACCGGATAATAGCGTTATTGTAAGTTACGCAGCCAATAACTTGTTTATTTGGCTTTAAATCTAATATGTCATTTCTGCGTCCTTTCGGGACCCAGAAGCTTACACTTTAAATTTACAACAGATAATAGAGTATTTTTGCAAATAACTATATTTTTTATATATACGTGGTACTGTACAATAAAATTTATATTATAATGTTATTTTATCACTAATTTAGACATTTAGTCATATGTTATTTAGTCAACTATTTAGACATTTAGTCAATTTAGAATTTCGGCATTTCAACAAAAAATAAGCTCCTGTCAAAATATATTTCGACATAAAATTGTTTAAATATTTGACTGAATAGAGTACTTCGGCTAATCATTACACCTGATTATTACATTTTTACTTCATTCTTTCTAACATTAACAAGCTATTATATATTTTTGTCCTCACTCTTTTCTCATTAAATATTTTAATCCAATACTTGTATTAAAATTATTACTTCATTTTTTTGTAAATATTTTATCTTACATTATCCTTAAATATAGAGTATAGCTCCCAAGAAAAGTATAATGATTATATATAATTTTACAAATTTAATGAAAATAATCAATTACTTCCAATATAAAAACTACTTCTCTTTCTTTAAAGTTATAGGGCATGTCCCTTTAATTGTTGTCTTAATAAAAATTTAAATAAAAACATGAATTTTACTATAAACTTTGAGCTAATATTTTTTTAAATCCAACTTATTAACTTAAAATTAAAATTTACAATTAGATAGAACAAGAAAAGAAGAACAAATTGAGCTTAAAAACCAAGTTAAAATTTTGTTAATTTTGTACAATTTCAATATGTAACTTTGTTAAAAACCAATGTTTACTAATTTTAAAACATAAATATATTGAATTTTTCATAAACTAATTTTTTTTACTAGAATAAAGAATAAATCAACTATATTATTTACAAAAATCAAGAAGTACATAATACATATATTACTAGCACAAAGAACAAATTTAAATAAAAACTTTTATAAATATTTAAATATAATAACATTTTAAAATAATTTAAAAAGTATTAAGAAATAAAAAACTATTAAAAATATAAAAGAAATTATACTATTCAACTAAAAATAATGCAAAATAATAATAGTAATATATATATATATCTATTAGAAAAACTAAATTAAAATAAACAAAACTAAAAACACTTAAACTATAGTATTTATACAAATATAAAAATTTAAGAAATTATAATATAAATTAATCTAGTAATAGAAAAACACTTAGAACTAATTTATAAAAAGGTCCAAAACTATAATTATAATATTTAATAGTAAATATGAATATATTTTAGACAACAAGTAAAAGACTTAAAAACTTAAAAAAGTAAAAACCAAAATAAAAAATTTATTAACTATATTAAAAAAATACTAAAAAAAATAATTATTAAAAAAATAACAAAAAAAAATTCAAAATCTTGAAAAAATATTAAAAAACTAATTTCTATGATATTCAAAAACTTATAAAATATAAAAAGCAAATTTAATAATTAATAATACTTTTAAGTAAATTTAAAACTAAAGTTCTAAAAATTGGAATATTTAAATATTTAGCATTATTCAAAAAAAATAATATATATAGATAGTATAATTAAGCTTTAGAACAAAAAAAATACAAATTTGAAATATATTATTGTAGTATAAATAAACCAATATATCTTAAATTCTGCTATATAATAAACTTAACAAAGATTATTATACTTTTAGCTTTTAAGTATATAATAAATATTACCAATAATGTACTTGTTAATTAAATTTATATCTATACAATTACATAATTATTGCCTAATTGTATATTTATAAAAGATTGTAAATATGTTAGTTATATTTATAATGAATTTTAGTTTGCATAATTGGTAGTGATCATTAGGGTGGTGACATATATTACGTAATATAATTTTACTATACCCCCTACTCCCCTCCCTCCTACATAAGAAAATTTTGATTGGCTATTATAAACTTCTATATTTAACATAAGATTTCAGAGACCCCCTCCCCCCTAAAATATTATATAATATCTGTCACCACTTTTACCTATGTAATTTATATTGTGAGTCATATTAATCACATTATAAGTATAACTAAATAGATAATCTTTTTTACACAAGGTTTTTGAATGAACAGAAGGGTGGGTTGAGAAGTTTTATACAATATCTAAAGATTTCATACAGACTATATATGTACAAACATACCTATTACTTTGTGAGTTTAATGCTTATAACCCAGAACCATATAATAGTTTAATATTAAAGAAAAAGGCTTTTTGCAAAAATATTATCTGGCTTTTTAATCATGTTGACACTGAATTAGAAAAAGTATTACAAAGATTAAGATAAAAAGAGTTGGGTAGTGCTCCTAGGTTCAGTTCAGGTTCAGTCTGGGATCGAGCCGGACTCAAACTCTAAATTTTACTAATTTCAGACTTTGAACCAGACTCAGACTCAATTATAAGTTTGGTCCAGGTCCAGTTCGAAGTTTGTGAACTGGTCTGGGTTCAAATATAGTAATAAGTATTTTTTGGTGCTGAACAAGTTTGCTTAGTGCATATTTTTAGAATTAATTAGTAAAATTTTATGAATTATAAGATTTTATAAAAATTTTATTACCTTATTTAAAACATAAAATTATTAATTGACTTAGTAAAATTTGGAACTTAATATACTGTATAGCTAAAATTATTAATAAGAAAACTAATTAAGCTTAATAACTTTTAATACAAGCAATCTGACAAATAAAATTATTTTATATACCAATCACCTAAATGAGCTTAATAATCAAAATAACCTTGATTTAAATTTTTATCAAATAATTATGTTATTTACTATTTTTAGATTGAAATGTGCATATAAACTTTATTGGGGTTGGGCCTAAGTTTACAAATACCTAGCCCAACCTAGCTTGCTTTAAAACCTATATATATGTATTATTATTATATAGCCAAAAGTTGATTATTCTATATAAAAAATATTAGATATAGGATACAATTTCTATATGCATGATAGCCAATAGCTAAATGATCTTTAAATGATCATAGTGTTATAGAATAGCTTTGTTAATTTTGGTAGAAATTAGTTGGAAAATTAGAACTTAATAAGAAAATTTTGTAATAACTGTATTTAGTAATAGTGATATGTGAAATTGATGTGCAATGATACTCAATGACACTTAGCAATGCTTAACGACACTTAGCGACGCTTAATGACACTTAGCGACGCTTAACAACACTTAGTGACGCTTAGCAACACTTAATGATGCTTAACGACGCTTAGGGAGCTGACTTTTATCATCTGATTTTTGGGTGGGTGGGGTAGCCAAAGTATCAGGTGTAATTCTGGCCGGAATTACCAAAATTCAGCCAAAATTATAAAAGATTTTTTAATTAAAATTATAAATTTATATGTAAATTTAATATTAAATAACTTTTGACCTACTAGACCAATTTGGATGATTTAACTACCAAAATGATCCTTTCAAAGAGAGGATTCTAGCAAGCCTAAAATCATTAAAATCCAATTTCTAGATCATAAGATCGATATTGATTTGTATTATTATAAATATTATAATATTTTAATAAATACTATATCAGATATAATATTATATAAATCTAGATTGATTTTAGGATTCTTTGATAGGATTTTGGTAATTTTGGACTTGCTAGAATCCTTTCTTTGAGAGGATCATTTTGGTAGTTAAATCATTTAAAATGGTCTAGTAGATCAAAGTTATATAATATTAATTTTTTTATTAATTGATAATTCATCTGTTAACTGGAGATGGCGAAATGTGGCGTTCTTCCATATAAATTTTTTTACTTACTAAGTTAACGATACATGTCCACTAATTGAAAGTTGTAGAGCTCGTCGAGAAGCATCTAACAGTGGTTAGATCATCCAAATTGGTCTAGTGGATGGCGAGATACCATCAAAAAACGATTGGCCAATTCCATGACGCAGATTACATATGAAAATCACTATAGGCGAAATGTGGCGTGCCCCCATCTAAATGTTTTTTCTTACTAAGTAACGGTACATGTCCACTAATTGAAAGTTGTAGAGCTCGTCGAGACGCATCTAATGGTAGTTAGATCATCCAAATCAGCCCAGTGGATGGCGAGATATCATCGAAAAACGATTGGATAACTATATAACATCTCTATATAAACAATGTTTTGTTTACATAGAGATTTTATATAGTCAGCCAATCGTTTTTCGACGATATCTCGCCATCCACTGGGCCGATTTGAATGATCTAACCACCGTTAGATGCGTCTCGATGAGCTCTAAAACTTTCAATTAGTGGACATGGCCGTTAACTTAGTAAAAAAACATTTAGATAGGGCACACCACATTTCGCCTATAGTGATTTTCATATGTAATCTGCGTCACAGAATTTTATATAGTTGGCCAATGTTTTTTGATGATATCTCACTATTCACTGGGCCGATTTGGATGATATAACCACTGTTAGATGTGTCTCGACAAGCTTTACAACTTTCAATTAGAGGACATGTATCATTAACTTAGTAAGAAAAAAATTTTATATGGAAGGATGCCACATTTCGCCATTCTCCAGTTGACAGATGGATTATCAATTAATTAATATATAAATTTTTTGCGCAATTTGATTGGCCAATAAAGTGTCAGGTGTTGGTAGGTAGGGGTAGCTCCTTAAGAGATGGAAATCACCTGATTTACGGCAGCTCCCTTAGCAATGCTTAGCTCAATAGATATATAAACCCATCTTATTTCTCTTAGTTTTAGAGAGATCCAGATATTGTATTTTATACTTATCTTTATATCTCTTATCCTTATCTCTTATTATTAATAAACTCTTGGGATTTCTAAGGAACAGACACCTTGGAATAGCCCTTTTGTTAAATTAATAAACTGTTATTATCTCTTGTTGTTTATACTAAACTGCTATAGAGAAGTGTGTAGTTTCTTACAGTTATAAAAGAAACTATACTTCACTCTTGCACACCACTTCACACCCAAAGTAAGGGATCTTAGGAGCCGTGTGATTGTTACTTTATCAGAATTAAAAGAAGGCTTCCGGTACTGTAACATTTGGTGCCTTCTAGCGGAAGCCTATTTAAAATATTGGATATTATTGGAGAATTTGGAAATCTTATTATCACTTTTGGCAAAAACATTTAAAGAAATTTTTTATTTTTTTGGCTGTTACTAACTCTCTTGCTATTTAATTGCATTCTTGTTATTCTCTTACTACTTATTTGAAATTCTCTTTTGCTAGATTAACTACTGTTATAATTTAAGGATTAAAATTTTGTTGACAACTTACTACAAATATTGCATTTTTGGAGATATTTCTATTATTCTTTATTAGTTTCCTTGAGACTTGGAAATTGATTCCTCTATATGAATAGAGCTTATAAACTATATCTAGAACAAATTGAAGTACGCAAAACAAGTCATCCTTCATCACTCGCTATAGACGTTTTACAAGCTTATTATCCTGATCTATCCTGTACTGTCTGTTACCCTGTTGCTGACCTATACCATCCTTTTCGATACTTCGACGCCCAGATCTATATATACTTTAGGACCTGAACAATTAGCTGACACTGGTGTTGGTTCTTCTACTGATACTTACATACCAATTCCTCCATGGCTTGAATTTCCTTCCTCACCTATCTCTGAAATTCCATATTATTATACTCGAGAAACTACTCCTCCTCTACAACAAAATTGCTTTCTTCGCTTACTACAACAAACCTTTTTCCTGCTACTCGTACAACTGTTCCTCCATCTGTAATTGAACATTACCCAACTGTTAACTTAGATATAACTGCTACACCACGCCAGACACCTCCATTACTCAATACACTACCTCTTAACAATCAAAATTTCATTAACCCTTTTGATCATTATACTCAAAACCAAGATACTATTATTGTTAAACCTGACTCTTCTCCACAATTCAAGAAAATAAATTTACAACCTCTTGCTGAAGAATTAGATCCTATCTTACCCCCTAACCCACCAGAAAATCCAATGGGAGATGGTGCTTTACAAGCTGCTGCACAAGCAATAACTGATCTTGCTACTGCCCTTGGACAAGGTTCTAAGAAAACTCTTATTACTGTTGCTGACTTTTATGGTGATGGAACCCAAGACCCTGCTGACTGGCTAAAAGAATTTAGAAGAGCCGCTACTGCTAATAAATGGAGTACTGCACAGAAGCTCCAACTTGCTTCTGTGTACCTTAAAGGAGTTGCTTTGAACTGGTACACAGCTTTAAATCTAGCACCCAATGCTTTTAATGATTACGGGGCCCAGGACTGAAGTTTTAAGCATCTTTTTAAGGCACATTTCTATACCATTAAGCAAAAGGCTCTTTGTCAAAAACAGCTTTTTAATATCAAGCAAGGACCCACAGAGACTGTGAATGGATATATCAACCAATTTCGCACATTACAAAAGAAAGTGGACCCCGAAGGTGTTTTCCCTGCTGATTTCGTTAAACAACTTTTTATTCAAGGCCTGCGTCTGGAGTATTCAGTTAATGTTCAAGCTGCTGTCCCTAATACTTTGGATGATGCTATTACAGTAGCTCTCCACTGGGAAATGGGAAAATTAATGACTACTTCTACCACTGATATGGACCAAGCTATTCAACAACTTACTGACCAAATTGCTAAGCTTAGTATTAACTTAGCCCAGACACAGACTACTTCTACCTCTTCTGTTAATTATGCCGACAACTGAGCCCAAACCTCTCAAATAAAAGAGCCACCTATCTGTTATAATTGTGGATGCACTGGACATTTTATTCGTGATTGCAATAGTAGAAAACAAGACCAACGGCAAGGATCCAACTCTCACTGTAATATTAATTATAATAATAACTGAAACTGAAATAACCACCAGAATAGGGACCGAAAATGGTCACTCCTCTGACTGTTATTCCAATAACAGAGACCATTCTCGCAGTCGCAATAACTCTCGCCCTAGAAGCCAATCTAGGGATAATAATTATAGAAGCCAAAATAACTATTGATCTTACCAAAACTTTTCTAATCGATCACCTTCTCCTTATCATCAAAGTGTTAATTATCTTACACAAAACTCGACTCAGACACCCTCTCTTACTGCTAATAAGTGGGAAACACTGCTCAATAACCCATCTATCCAAGGTGCCTTGGCTACTCACTTATATGAAGAAGCCAAAAATGCCAACCTTGTTCAAACCCTGTATATACTACACCTGTTAAATGTAATATCCTTCTTCAGAATAAGCCTTATCAAGCCATTATTGATAGTAGTGCTTCAGTCAGTATGATTGCTCACAAGATAGTCAAGGAGCTTGGGTTGACTATTGAAAAGGCCTCTAATAGCCTTATAGTTCCTGCAGTTGGAACTTCTACTCGACCTCTGGGAATTATAAAAGATTTACTAGTTGAAATCGACCATATTACTATTCCTCTTACTGTGGAAGTAGTAGATACTACTTCTTACTCTCTTCTCTTAGGCAATGACTGGAATCAAAAAGTAGAAGCAAATTACAATTGGAAGAATGGCTATTATACTTTTAAATGGGAAAACAAGAAACATACTATCCCTACTACTTATAAGAGCAACCGACCTCTACCTAGTCAACCTACTATTACTACACCAGATGAATTAGACCTGTATGAACCAAAATATTTATATCCTCGAGAAGCCTATACTTTTGATCAGGAAGACTCGGACCAATCTCTTTCACCAGAAGAAAATGAATGGACTACTTATCGGTCTCGCCGCAGAAACAAAAAAACTCCTAAACAACATGTTTGTAGAAATTGTGGTTCTCTCTTTGCTAATTGTCCTACCAACCAATGTAATCGATGTCAGGAATTTGGCCATATTGCTATTAAATGTCCTAAACAAGCTCCAAGGTGTACTACTTGCCCTATCTGCAATGACTCCAACCACTTATATAGAGACTGTCCTAATAATGTCTGCAGAGAATGTAGTATATTAGGACATATTGAAGCTTATTGTCCTCTTGCTACTTGAAAAAGACAAAACTTGGTCTACCAGTCTGGATGTACTCTTAATCAAGTTGATAGTAATCGTCTACCTAACTATAGCTCTCACCGAACCAATCATTGTTGTCAATGTAAAGTCCCTAACAGACCTGAAGTTCTTAAACTCCTTGAAGAAAAACTTGTATGCTCTGGATGCTATTCTGACTTCCACTGTGCTCTAGACTGAAAAGACCCTAGAAGTATCTATTTCTTCACTCAAGGTAAAGGACGTGGAAAGTTTGTTAGTTGTAAAGTATGTAACAAGTCGGATACAAGATCTAGAATATGTCAATTAGACAGTCTTCAAGAAGAATTGTGGTTTTGTGAATTAGAACATCTCTACGCATACAAAGCTAGCCAGGATATCTATTATAATCCTAACTATAACCTCTGGACCTGAATTAAACGTTATACCGAATCGACCAAGAATGCAGGACATTAATATAAAATGAACTAGACCAGAATTTACCGACTTGCAAAAATCCTCTTTGATGAAAATGACTAGACCATTGCCCAGGCCTTAGAACCACTAACCTCTGACCGTATAACTCAACTCTGGAGCTATGAGCAAATGCAACTTATTCTACAAGCTGAATCAGACCTATTGTCAGAAAATGATATTGACCCTCTACAAGCAATTTTGGATGAATCCTTTGATACTAGCCACCCAGACTATAACCAGAAGTATGCCCTCGCTGTACTTTAAAGAAACTTTACAGTTCCTGTTGACCTTTGCCAAGAATGTCTACATGTTAAACATCAAGAAGAATTGAATGCTAATCAAGAATATTGTGATGACTGCAAGCTTCCAGACCCAGAAATTTATTCTCCATCTACTGAAGAAACTATCAAGGAATTAGGTGATACCTCCCAGTTTTATCCGCTCCAACAACAAGTACAACAACAAGACCAATTAATAAAACAATTACAAGCAAGAATTGAAACCTTGAAAACTACCAATGCTGCTTTACTACGTTTTTTCTAAGAAGAAGCTCGAAACACTCACCAACGAGCTAATGCTTTGGACATGCTCTGTCAAAATTTTTAGAGAATCCTAGGCAGGATTGTAAACTACCTGTTGACCCAGACCAGACTCTCATACCTAGACATGTAAATATTATTAGCCTCAAACGTGAAGAATATACTCTATCGACCCAGACCTCTTTAAATATCGGACTATTTAATAAAGAACAAGGCCTAGCTTTTCAGAAATTATTGGAAGAATTTGCAGACCTCTTTGCAAATGATATAACTGAACTAGAACGAACTAACCTAGTTACTCACCGAATCTATACCGAGAATATACACCTTATTCGATCTCACCCTTATTCTGTACCTCCAAATGAACAAGAATTCATACAGGAAGAAATCCAAAGAATGTTAGACCACAAACTTATTCAATCCTCTGACAGCCCCTGAACCTCATCTGTTGTTCTAGTACGAAAGAAAAATGGCAAACTACAATTCTGTATAGACTACAGAAAAATAAATGCTATTACCAAGAAGGATGCTTACCCTCTACCTCGCATCAATAAAATGCTTATTGCTCTCACCGGATGCTCTTGTTTCTCTACTCTTGACCTTGCGAGAGGATATTGGCAAGTTGCCATGGACCCACATGACAAAGAGAAAACTGCCTTTATTACACGATATGGAATCTATGAATTTAATGTAATGCCTTTTGGTCTTTGCAATGTTTCCGCAACTTTTCAAAGGCTAATGGATCGTGTATATAAAGGAATTGCATGAAAATTTGTGGTTGTATACCTAGACAATACAATTGTGTATTCTAGAACGTTTAATGAACATTTGACCCATTTAAAAAAAGTATTTAATAGAATTAAACAAGCAGGACTCAGACTTAATATAGAAAAGTGCACCTTTTGAATGCACTAGTTACCCTTTCTTGGATATCTAATTTCTGCTAAGGGTATTGCCCGACCCTCAAAAAGTGGAAGCTGTCCAACAAATTCAACCTCCTAAAAATCTTACAGCTCTTCGATCTTTTCTTGGACTTGCAGGAAACTACCGTCAACTTATCCAAAACTTCTCATCAATTGCTCGCCCTTTAAATTCTCTTCTACAAAAAGATGAACCCTATTACTGGCAGGATAAACAGCAAAAAGCTTTTGAAGAGTTAAAATCTAGACTTATCTCTGCCTCTATATTAGCCTACCCCAAATTCAAAAAGATATTTATACTCACTACTAATGCTTCTTACAATAGTTTTGGAGCCACATTAAGCCAACTCGATAAAAATGGAAATGAACACTCTATCGCTTATGCTAGTAAAAGCCTACAAAAAGAAGAAATGTATTATGCAGCAACTGAACTTGAATGTGCTGCTATTGTATGGGCTATAGAACATTTTCATAAATATTTAGGTGCTACAAAATTCATCTTAATTACAGATCACTTAGCATTAAAATGGTTATGTACTGCTGAGCCCAAAGAAAGAATTGGAAGATGGATCTTGAAGCTCCAACTATACAATTTTGGAATTATTCATAAACCAGGCCGAATCTATTCAAATGTTGATGCCCTCTCACGGTTACCAACTTAGACAACTATATCTAATAAATCTCATGAATCTTAACCAATATTATAATCTATATCATTACTTGAACACAGACCAATTTCCAGATGAATTTACGGACCAAGAACTAAAATGACTTATGACCCAGGCTAAATACTTTGAAATTAGACATCACCTTCTCTACAAAAAGAATAAGAGAGACCCAGATAGACCTCTTAGAGTTATTAAATGGACAGAAGTTGAACCGGTATTATATATAATGCATAAGCACCCACTACCGGACATTTGGGAATGGATACTATGTATTATAAAATATCAGGACGTAATTACTGGGACCAAATGTATCGAGATATACAAGAATATGTAAAGACCTGTGAGGAATGCCAACGAAGGCAAAAAGGTTATAGGAAAGAACCTCTACATCCTATACAAATTGGAAGAGCTTTAGAACATATCAGAATTGACCTTGTAGGCCCTTTGCCTATAACTAAACAAAATAATCGCTATATTATTGTTGCCACCAAATACCTAACACGATGGCCAGAAGCACGTGCTGTTCCAGATGCTAGTGCTAGTACACTCGCTCAGTTTATCTTTGAAGAGATAATCTGTAGACATGGAACTCCAAAAATTATTTTATCAGACCAAGGTTGCAATTTTATTAGCGAAACAATTAGGATTCTTTGTGAAAAGTTTCTTATCAAGTATAAATTCTCCTCTCCCTACCACCCTCAAACAAATAGTATAGTAGAAAGATTTAATATAACATTCTGTGAATCACTTGCAAAAGTGAAAGGAGATGATGATTGGGATTTGTATATACCTGCTGTCCTTTTGGCTTATTGAACAAAGAGACATGCTACCACGGGATATACTCTCTTCCAACTTATATATGGAAGATATGCTACATTACCGATCAAAGCACTTTTCCCAGTAGAACCTACAGAAGTAGATGATGAAATAGACTTACAAGGAAGTATTCTTCAATGAGCTTATAACTTAATAGAAAAATTACCAACTTACCAGAACCAGGCTAGACAAAATACTGATCGATCACAGCAAAAACAGAAAGTTCATTTTGATGCCAATACTCGAATAGAGACATTTGAAATTGGTGATAAAGTATGGATACAAAGAAAGGAATTAGAAGCTTCTCGCTCAGCCAAATTCAAAGACAAAAGATTTGGACCTTTCCTTATCCATGCGAAACTTGACACTGGTGCTTACAAATTACGGACAATAGAAAGAAAATTTTACAAAAGTACTATAATAGTGATCGTCTAGCTAAATATTATGAGCCACAAACATGGGAACCAGTAGTTGTTATTGATTCTCCTGAAAATTTCTAGAAGAAATTTGATCTACAAGGGGATGAAACACAATTTAATTCGTAAAACCTCAAAATATATTTATACAACTACCTTTTATAGAATTTTCCCAAAAATGACTACACCTACATTGCAACCTCAAACCTTGTTAGCCCTCCAATACCTTTTTCAGACATGGAAACAAGACAATGTCGCCCAAAATAATACATTGTGGATTACATCACAATGTGTATGGTTATGTGATAATAATGATACCACTCAGACTATTGACCTTACTAATTTAATTACTTCTTTTCTTGGGCCAGACTCAAATAATTTTCTGAACACTCTAGAAGACACAGAACAATTAGAAATTAATTTACCAGAAGTAAATGACACAGAAGAAATAAACTCAAATCTTGAATTAAAAGATGTACAAGATGAAACCTTAATGGTTCCAATTACTAATCAAGAAGAGGTTAACCCTGCTCCATTACCTGAAAAATTAGTCAAAATTATACGAAATATTGTCCAACCTTGTAGACCTCTAACTCAGACGTCTGTTCCTCCATATACTGGAATGACGTATTAAGAAAAATTGCAGAAAATTCTTAAACGAATTAAGACTCGTACTAGGAACAGACAAGACCAAACCAAGCTGCTCGAAGCTTATTATTATCATGGTAACCTTATAGGCAAATACCTGATGCTCACGAAGATATCTGCTTTATAATTGAGAAGACTCAAGGAAAAAGAAGAGCCCGAGACACATGGAAGTGTGCCAAACGGATGAAATTTCTTTTCTCCAATCAACTGATAGAAAATCTCTCTCGAACGACCTTTATTACATATACAGTAATTGTGAAGCTAACAGATGATGACCTTTCTTAAGTTCTCATCCAAATTAGAACTCACAGAGTTCATTCTTAAAGGGAGAGAAATGTTATAGAATAGCTTTGTTAATTTTGGTAGAAATTAGTTGGAAAATTAGAACTTAATAAGGAAAATTTGTAATAACTGTATTTAGTAATAGTGATATGCGAAATGATGTGCAATGACACTCAATGATGCTTAGCGACACTTAATGACGCTTAGCGACACTTAATGACACTTAGCGACGCTTAATGACACTTAGTGACACTTAGCGACGCTTAGCGACGCTTAGCTCAATAAATATATAAACCCACCTTATTTCCCTTAGTTTTAGAGAGATCCAGACATTGTATTTTATACTTATCTTTATATCTCTTATTCTTATCTCTTATTATTAATAAACTCTTGGAATTTCTAAAGAACAGACACCTTGGAATAGCCCTCTTGTTAAATTAATAAACTGTTATTATCTCTTGTTGTTTTATACTGAACTGCCATAGAGAAGTGTGTAGTTTCTTACAGACATAAAAGAAACTATACTTTCCTCTTGCACACTGCTTAATGCCCAAAGTAAGGGATCTCAGGAGCCATGTGATTGTTACTTTATCAGAATTAAAAGAAGGCTTCTGGTACTGTAACAATAGTCATTTTTAAATGGCCATGATTATTTGGTTATGAGTTATTTCTAAATAATCCAAAAGTGAGATAACTATTTATAACTAGCTATTTCAGAGTTATTTGAAGTTATTTAAAAAATTTGCAAATACTGTAACAGGTTATTTACTATTACTATTTAAATATATACTATATTATTTTTTTAATAGTAAACAAAGGTTGTATAACAGGTATTAGATACACTTTTATTCAGCATCCAAAATAATTATTCCATAATCCTTTAGATCACAGTATTATTATTTCTTTTGTCACATAAACCTGTTATTGGATGCTAAATATCCAATAACTATTTATTATATAATATAATATAACATAGTATTTTAAATCTGAATAAATAAATTTAGATTTAAATTTAAATCTGGATTTATTCTATAATAAAACTAGATTGATTCAAGTAATTTTTGTATTTACTTTTATAGCATAGAATCTTTTTTTTGTATAACTCCAGTAACCAGATTGGTGAACCCCTTTTTTAAAAGTTTTTGTTATTTAGTTTTTTGGTTCTGGTTTCTAATATTTAGTTTTGGTAGCACTATTGAAAATATTTCTACTTCTTTACTTAGAATTTGCCAAATAGGGTTTTATTTCTCTTAAAACCAAAATTATAGGCAGTGCACTCAACTAATTGATAAGAAATAGTTACTAAAATACAGGTTTATTTTTTCAAAATATTACTAATAAAAAATTTGAACCTAGATTTACTGCTTGAAGTAACAACTTCATTAGGTTATTATATGCTCATATTTTTTTATAATTATATGATAAGTATATACTTAACTATATGTTTATAAAGAAGAATAGCTATTATTATTACAAGAATTTATATTTATTTATTATATCTTTAATAATATTGTATTTTGATTTTAATAAAACTTGTATATATTTTATAAATAAAAATTTGTATTTTATTTATATAAGTACTTTTGATTCAAATTAACTCAAAGTTAGTATTTAACTTGAGTCAATATTTTAATTATAAAATTATATCAGTCATCTTAAGTCCAACTTTATTGTTTAAAGGTTTAGGTAAAAGAAATGAAACAACTAGTAAATTATTTAAAATTGTATTGAACAACAAAAATAATTAAAATTAAATTTTTATTTTATTTATAAAGATTTACTAAAACGCACCTATGGTGTTTTACACCATGTTATACAATACTATTAGAATAGCCAATCAAAATTTAAGATCAGGTGTAACATAAAATTTCATTCTTTGTTTATTTTTTAAAAAAACATTCATATCTCAAAATTTGCTTATGAAACCAACTTTGGGGCTCTAATAAAAAAATTCCTTACTAAATTTTGTATATACCAATGCCTCGATAAAATCCCAGGTCTAACCCAAACCCTAAAGTAATCAAAATTTATTTTTTGTTTTATAAACATTTATTTTTTTGTTTTTGTTATACAGATTCGCAAATCTAATTTACCTATGGTGGTAAAACACCTTAAGTGCATTTTATAATAATTGTATTTATATATTATTTTTTATAAAATTAAAATTTTTGTTTTTAAGTACCTATTTTAGAGCATAGAATTTTATTCAGTTTATATATCATAAATTATATTTAGATAATGTACAACTAGCCATATATATACTTTTGGTATCTAATTGAAGTAGTCTGGTCTAAATTTCTGTACTAGCTACTATATCTGCAACCCAACTATAGGAATTGCCTAACTAAACTCTCTAACCTTTGTATAAAATCATATTAAAATCACCAGATATATATTATATTATATAATGCAAACAATTATTACAAACTAAAAATTCTATATATAATTGATTAGTTAATAGTTAGGATAGATAAATTTTAACAATATTATATAAATTTTATTTAGAATAGATAAGTTTAGTTTAGTTTATTCATCTAATAAACCAGTCTACTAATGCTTTTTGGTCTAGCTTTAGTTTCAAAAACAGTTCCAACCTTTAACCATCCTATTGACTAGTAGAGAAAATTAAATAAAATAATATTAGAAATTAAAATAAGCAATTATTAAAATATTTTTTTTTATAATTTTATTAGCTATTTATAAAAATCAGTCTAGTATTATAATTAAATAAAAGAGAATAGACAATAGTAAACTAGATTAGAATAGGAAAGAGGATCTATTATAGATATCAAAAGATAGAAAAGTTAGGGTAAATAATTATTCTTTTATAAAGAAAATTTTATAAGGGAAGCTTATAAATGGTGAGGCAGTTATATAAATAGGAGGGAGATTAAATATAATTTAGAAAATTTGATCAATAGATCAAGATGAATTAAATATATTAAATAATTTAATAAATCAATATAAGGCTTAAGTATATCAATACATCAAACTAAACAATGTAATAATAATTTAAAAAATCATAATAAATCAATTAATCAGATTGAATAAATAGAATTCAATAATACAAGATAATAATTGATAAGTTTTTTTAGTTTTGAAATGCCTACTAACTTATTTCATATAAATAAATATTATTCAATTGTCGGGTCAACCTCCTCCCGCCAACATCTCATTACACAATCAACTTGTCATTGAGGCTACTTCCTTTATACACGAGCACAATTCTAATTACACACAGGCGTTCTTTCTACCCTATAGTATTTTATCATATTATTTCTTGGCGCCAGGGACAAGGCATTAATAATTAAATGCTTCATATTCATTCGTCCCTTGTAAATGGTCAGACAATGTTTATTCCACTGTGTTTGCGCGTTACGAATTGAAAGCAAGAAAGATGGTGAGCCTCATCTATATCAAGGTTAAAGTGTTGTGAATCTCGATTGTTCAAAGGTCGGTATTGCGCGTCAACAGTCTATGTAGGGGTAACTGGATTAAAGATGCCTGACGAATGACGAATCATTCGTCATTGACGAATGACGAAACCATTTCGTCAGGTGACTTCCAATTGACGAATTGACGATTGACGAAACCCCTGACGATTGAAAATCTATGACGAATTGACGAAGCCTATTGCGAAACCTGATGAGTTATATTCATACAAGATAGAGTTTATTACCGCGTTTATAAAAATTAAGAAGTGTTTTAATAACCCGTAAAAGGGTCTAATATAGAAAAGAATATAACCTAATTAACCTTTTAGGCAATTCCATAGGAAAAACGCGGTCAATAACGATAAGAGCTAAAAAACGATGTTTTAACAGAACAGGCGATAATGCATAATTAATAGCAGCGATAGAGAATCAATATAGGTTGGATAACAATATATACATATTAAGATATCCATTACATTCTCGTTATCCATCGTGATATTACTTATTTATGAATAACAAATCAAAAAAGGAAATTAAATTTTGTAAATAAACAAAGCGCATAAAGATAGAAGTTTAGGGTTATGGTGTTGTTGTTGGAGACTACAGCGATAGATTGGTGCTCATTATATGTAACATTTCGTTCCCGTCATTTTTAATTAGTGAACAAAGGTCGATTTAAACATTGGTTTTCAAGTATTTTCGCTTCTCTTCTTTCTTTCGCACATGTTCGAATATATGTCGAATTTATCCGGAATCGACGAAAATAAACGCGTGCACAATTTTGGCTATTCCGGATCAACCCGACATAAATTTGAACACGTGAAATGCGAAAGAAGAAAAAAGAAAAAAGAAAAAAGCCAGTGAAACCTTATAATGAAATAACATTCTTTTGAAGCAATTTAAGGTTTAGTGTATCCAAGTCATTATGCTAAAGGGGTTCCTGAATCGATTTATCAAGGTTTATCAATTGTTAAAGGTTTGTCAAGGTTTCGTCAATTCGTCATATGTTTCGTCAATTCGTCATAGATTTCGCCAATTCGTCATAGATTTCGTCAATTTCGTCATAGGTTTCGTCAATCGTCGGGGTTTCGTCAATCGTCAAGGTTTCGTCATGACGAAACCATGGCGAAACCATTTCGTCATCGCAAAAAACATTTAGTCAGGCATCTTTAAACTGGATAAATATGGTAATTATATAAAAATAACTAGATAATGTAAAAAGAATTGGAAAAGAAGAGTTTGGCTCTATGATCGCGAAAGCTGATGGTAATGAATTTAACTATGTAAGGACATACAAACTATCTACAATAATAACAACTACTATAAATTAAGTGAAAATATAATGCAGACAGCATTTCAACAAACGGCATTACGGCATTGATTACAGCATTACAGCATTACGGCATTACGGCAAAAAATACAGCATGTAAAAATTAATACCACCAACTATAAGAACGCCTAAGTGCAGATGTCTTTCTTTTAAATCTCAGAATTGAATCATACGTATTATAGTTGCTTCCATTTTAGTAATTCGCAAAAATTAATTCGTTAAAAAAAATGGAATGTTAAAAAAGATGGATTTAAATTTAAGCCTTTAATATAAGTTATTCAAATAAATTAATTCATCTTTTTCGCGATCATTTAATGCTTTGTATAAACAAACAATATACTGTATTAAAATAAATATTCAAATTAAGTTATTCCAGTTTTGTTTGCTTTATAATTTATTTTAATTAAATTGTAAATATAACGAATATTAAACTATACAAGTACATAAGGCGATATAAAAAAAATTTCCTTGTTTTCATATCCCAGTCGGGTCAAACAACCAAATTTATTTTAAAATGCAACATATGGACCACCAAAAAAAATATGCAATCTAAAATTTATTAAATCACTTTCGGTATAAACTTCGTATCATAATGGATATTCATTACTCTATAAAAATAAAATAATTAAATTATTAGCTAATAGCAATTATTAGAAATAGTAATTTTTATAAGGCAATTACTATTTGTACACTAGTGTATAAACACGGGTACATATGATAACTTAAAATTTTGCTTATGAAACCACTCTTCGGGCTCTAACAAAAAAAATTCCTTGCAAAATTTTATATAAAGTATAACCCCTTCCAATCCCAAAGCTGACCCTAACCCTAATCTTAAATCGGGTTTAATTTTGGTCATAATTTATATTTTACGCGGATTTGCAAATCAATTAATTAGTACCCGTGTACATACACGTAGTGTACAAATAGTTTTTTCCTTTTTATAAATAGTGTAATACAACTTAAAGCTTCTTTTTGTAAAAATAAGAAAGTCCCATAACTAATTCCTCATCCAGAATAAGTAGACCATATTTTTTAAGAAGCCACTTTAGGCACTCTATGCGGGGCGAATCGCACAACCACCACTGACTAGATAGTTCAAGGCAAATCGTAGACATGAACAATCATCTCAATATATGATTTCACTAAAACAATTTTATCAAATTGTTTTGTGTCATGAATCGACAAACCTCCCAGCTGGTGTCCATCCATCCCTAGCGTTTCAAAAACCTCGCAAAGGCAACCTAAAGAGGTTCACTATCAAAAAAAATACAACTACCTGTAGTTTTTATCTAGTTTTCTATTACTCAAATTGATAACTAAAAG
>QKWP01000005.1:307770-331412 GCA_003550325.1 Gigaspora rosea | reverse complement strand
TTTTTTTTTATGTTCACATCTAAAGTCACGAAACGAAATTTTTTTTTTATTCACATCTAAGGTCACGCTAAGGTCACGCCAGGGGGAGGGGAGTAATTTCGAATCTCTAATGTTATAAATTCGAATTTGTATAAATAATAGCATGTCCGAGTGACATTTAAGGTCAGCTAAAGCGGAGTGAGTTTGGAAATTTTGGTTAATTAATTAATAATAATTTGATTAATATTTAGCTAATTAAATATTAGAATCTAACCCGTTTTTGAGGTCAGCCATACGTAAAACTTTCTCCCTGACATTTTTTTTAATACACTAAAGTAGGTAAGGACAACATTTTTTGTAATTTGGCATTTTTTTTCTTGTTTTGTTTCATAATAAAAATTTCACTATTTTATTGCCCGATCATCGGTCGATCATTAATTTACTCTGCTTTAGCCTAGTCCTATTTAGCAATCAATTCAACATATGATTTTCACGTAATGATAATGACACTTGTACACGCATACATACAAATTTATTTATCAGGTTTTATTCTAGTTTATATTCGTGATTATTTCATGATCTTACTTCTTTGCTTAGCCTTTCGCTTAGTCTTTCGTTCGCTTACTGTCTTTGGCGATCATCGATTATCAATTTATCTGGCCGGCAAAAATTTCGATTCGAGAAAAAAAAATTATGCGAATATTTAAAAAATAAACATATAAAGCACATCGGAACTAAATAAATATTCTGTTAATATTCGATTTGTCGTATTTAAAAACATAGAACACTACATATTTGCAGTTAGTTGCAGTTGCAGTTGCAGTTGCAGTTGCAGTTGCAGTCGCAGTCGCAGTCGCAGTCGCAGTCGCAGTCGCAGTCGCAGTCGCAGTCGCAGTCACAGTTGCAGTCGCAGTCGCAGTCGCAGTCGCAGTCGCAGTCGCAGTCGCAGTCGCAGTCGCAGTCACAGTTGCAGTCGCAGTTGCATATTGCATAAAATTGGTTTATGAAAATCTTACCAAATTCATATAAATGGTTAGTGTGGATTCTAAAACAGGAGAGGATCACCAAATAATTACAAGAATTGAGTTACATAAATACTAAATACAACAGTTACACATAAAAGTAACAGATCGATCATATCAAAGCAGGGGTAAGAAAATTTTTAGATACAGGGGTAACACCGAACTGGTCTCAGGACCTAGGACCGGTTAACCATAAACCGGTTAAAATGACCGGTTCTTATTTGGTCTTTCCTATTTATATTATATTGTATAATAAAAATTATATACCGGGCGACTTTAGCCCGGGTGAAAAAATTCCCTTAAAATCAGTGCAATTGAATTTGACGTAACTTATGTCATATTCCGATTGGCATAAATTTTATTATTGATAAATTAAAATGGCATGTGTCACACAAATCATGAATTGATCCTTTTTTAATATCTTTAATATCTGTCCGGTTCTCGTATGACAAGCAATTATTGTCGCGGCTGAAGCTGGAAATGGCAATTAGGGACCTTGATTTAAAAATATAAGCCCTACCAAAATCCACTTATACTCTTTTATTATTAAACCTAACCCTAAACCTAACCTAACCTATAAAAAACCCCTAACAAAAGGCCCAAAAAAATTTTGAAAATTTCATATTAAAATAATTAAAATTTCCTGCTTCAGCCACGACAATTATTCATATTGTTGCCTTAATTAATTTCAAGCTCCGTGATTCACCAATTTATACAAGTAAAAAAAGCTCAAAAGAAATACAGTATGCGAATAATAAAAACGCTAAAAAAAAAAAATACTATTTTAGAATTTTACAGATTAATAGAGCTCTAAAAATAGTCAATCTAAAAACACATGGATAATATATTAACCTTACATAGGATAAAAATAGGTTAGTCTAACTTTTTAACCAATCATAGAACAGCATTATTGAAATTCATGACTCCAGATTTCGTGATGTCATGACCACAGTAATTTGAAAAACGCAGTAATTATGTTCATTATTATCTCGACACTCATCATTTCTTTATAAAAACAAATATTTTAATTTGGAAAGACGAATTTTCTGTACTCAGCCTTGGCAAAAAAACTTCTTGCTCGTATTTGGTAAAGATAGACAATTTGTCATTGAGATAAAGTTTTCTAATAACAATTTATCCTTTTATTTTATTTTCTCATTTAGATTTGTATCATTATCACAAATAAGTGATACAGATATTATTTTCCAAAAATACAATAATTGAATAGTTAATGAAACGGCAACAATTCTAAACAATCAAAATTCACTAATCTCGTTTTAGACTGTAGAAACCTGTTGATGCTATTTTAATCTAAGCTCGCTCTCTTTGTCAGGATAAATGTGATATTTACAACAGATTAGTTAATATGCAGAGTCAAAAGATTATAAAAAAAAAAAAAAACTAATCAGTTAAAAATGGTATGTAATCAATAAATTTACTCGTGCCTTGCATGAGTAAATTGTAATTAGGCAGGTCATATTATTGAAGTTTTATAATGGTTAAGAAAGAGTCGATCAATTAACTGTGTCAACTTTATTGGCAAATGTGCCGCTAATCAGCCGCTTAAATAAATAAGTAAATTAATATAACAAATAATGATATGAAACGATAGATAGACGTTCGGGCGTACAAGATTTTAAGATGAATTAAAGAAAATTAATATACGAAGTTATTATCTTTCGTTTTTGCAATTAAGTAAAAAATGATTACTGACTTATTCCGATTAACCTACAGTGAACCAACGTCGGTTAAAATTTTTCGACGTTCTGTTATCGTTTTATGTGTAGGATTATCAATTGCTATATTCATAGTATTATGCATTCAAATTCATGATGAACTGCCTACAGTAAATATAATCTATAGAAATGCTAAAAATCTGCCTACACCAGGTAGGAACTTTTTTTTTTCTTTTAAAGTTAAAAATAACGATGATTTTAATTATGTATAACTAACGATGATATAAATAAAATTGTCCATAATATAAATTTTGAATCATTGCAGACATATATTTTAATTATGTCTATAATTTTACTGTTGACTGTGCTTTTACCAATAAAACAGGTAAATATTTTAATTGGTTTCACATCAATGGTATATCATATTAATTCGAATTATTTATTATAGGGAATTATAGTTGTAACAACGCTATAAGTAGATCCACATATAATACTACGAATTCAAAATTTACAGTTTCATTTGTATCCAATACCGTTATAACTTCTCAAGTTACATATGTTCTTTCGATAAATATCACTGATCCTAGATACATCATTACAAATCAAACCGATTACTTGGAGATGTATGCATATGATAGAGGTAAGACTTTTTTTTGTAAAATTAATGACAAGATCTTAATTACTTTATAGGTTTAACAATAAACAAATTTAAATGATTTAGAATATGATTTAAATATAATTCCATTAAGTGGTAACCTAATTCAATTTGAAGAATCACTTTTAGTGAAAAATATGTATTTTTTTGGGCAACCTAGAAATGACATAGCTGTATGTATATGTATATTTCCAGTAATCACTTTGAAGAATGATTAATTTATTCAATTTTAAACTTTTTTTAAAAAAAACAATTGTAGCATTATGAATGGACATTCGATAGATGCATTAGGAACGCTTTGATTTTAGATACATTAAGCTATTTTGGTAGACATGAATACCTTAAAATGCCTTACCTTGATTCACATATGTGTAAGAATTAAAATCTTTCATGTTTTATCAAATTTATTACAATTTTTCTAAAATATTTTATTATTACTGATTAATGACCGCAGCGACTGTTTCAACTGCGAATTCGGATCTTAGTAAGAATATTCTCATTAACAAGTCGTATTTTATTTCTGTATTTGCTTTTTTTAATTTCTAAATTATTAATTAATAATTGCAGGGACAAACAATACTTATTTTGCAATACTGCGATTTATGATGCAACAACCATTTATTGTGACAGAAGAAACCGAGCAAAGGTAAAAAAAAACCTCTCAAATTTTGAAACTTGATTAACTCATTTTATAAATATTTATTATACTAAATTATCACTTATTACTAATTTCACACACAAATGAAAAATAGGAGCAGAACTGTAAGTAGACATGCATGTTGCATTTTTAATTAAAAAAATTTTTTTCTCAACAATTATCATTATTTTTGAATGAATAGATTTTGAGCGTGCTAGGTATTATTGGTGGTATTTGGAGTGGTGTTGCAGCTTTTTATATATTTTTATTTGGTAAGTTAATTATTTTAAATTAAAACTACAGTTGAATAATTTTACTCACCTGTTATTATTTTTTTCTTAAAAAAACCCCCTATTAGGTCCTGGTTTAATCTCACCATGGGGGTTGTGTAACAAGGCGAAAATGAAACACAGGTTTTATTAATTTTTAAGCGAAGCTTGGTGATTAAGCTAAGTATAATAGTTTACATTTTGTCTCTCTTATATACTATTACTAATCTATTCTCTACTCTACGCTATGGTGACTACATTTCTTATGCGCTATGGTAATAATATAATTACTAACGCCATGACTAATTACTACGATCTCGGGGTCGGAACGACTTTGGATCCCGAGTTACTTTCGGTCACGGGTTTGTGTTACGGCCTTGACTCGCGGGTACCGCATCACGGGTACCGGTGTCACGGGTTGAGGCTTAGCTTGTGACAGGTTGGTACAATCGAAAATTTTCAAAAGTCACTATAAAAAAGACGCTTTACCATTTGTTTATGAACCCGATAGCGCTGATGATTTTAATACTTCAATACAAAAACGACTTAACAATTTAGAAAAAAGAATAGAATTCTATGATAGATTCATTTTCGATGATCCATTATTAAATTTTATTAAACAAGAATCATCACAACCCATTAAATCTACTACTTAAAATAGAATTACGTAGCTAGCTTTTCTCAACTATAGATGAGTGCCTACATTACTTCTTTTAACTAAATGGTATTATTTGGCAATTGCTATATTTGATAGGGCTTGCCTTTAAATTATGAACTGTATATCCGATAAACATCCATGTATATTCCTGATAATATTAAATAAAGACTAATACTGTACAAAAATATTTTTTCTTAGCGAATTCAACTTTGATATGTCATTAATATCTAAAACAGTTCTTTAAATAGGACGAAAAAGCAAAAATTATATTATTTTACCTATGAATTATATCTCAATTTTTAAGCGAATTCTGTTTTCATTGGCTACATTCATCGGTACCCATTATACGTATGTACGTACGTACCGTTGGGGTGTTCGATGTACTATGTAAATCAAAACTATGTATGGTATATAGTAAAAGGTTATTAATGAATTTTTTTTAGATAACGTAGCAATTAAATATTATAATTATTAAAATTTTTAAATAGATGCACAGTCCTAACTATTTGATAGTTTCAAATGAAATTTTGCCAATACCAGCATTATGTCTTTACAAACAAAGATATAGAGCCATTTCTTTAAAAAATGAAACTAAATTAAATCTTTACCTTTTGAGGAAAAAAAAGAAAAGTAGATTAAAAAGTTTTCATATTTAAATAAAAGAAATGCAAAAAATGTCTCTATAGCTTGGTCTCAGTGAAATTTCAGTCGAAACTATCAAACAGTTAGGACTGTGCATCTATTTAAAATTTTAATAATTATGATATTTAATTACTACATTATCTAAAAAATTCATTAACAACCTTTTACTATATACCATACATAGTTTTGATTTGCATAATACATCAAACACTCCAACGTACCGTAAACATTACTGAATAAAAAGTATTCATTTCATTGCTGAAAACATATATAAATTATTTTACTTTGGCAACTAGCTATCGATAATAACTAGTTAGAATTTTATTTTCTTATTTTATATTAATATTGTATTAATATTTAAATTTTATTTTCTTATTTTATATTAATATTGTATTAATATTTAAATAAACGTTTAGATTAAAATCATCAATTTGCAACAATATAGGATAAATTATACTTGATTTAGAACGTTGATCAACATATAAATTCTTCATTAAAAAAACCTTAATGTGTGTATTTAGTAATTAAGGCCTTCATTGTTATCTTTGTAACGTTGACTCACCCCCTGTTATATATTTTTCCTTATTCCAAACATTTCATATTTAGTATCATTTTCCTTAATTGTCTCAATAATATATTTTATTATTATAATTATACTGCCCACGTTACGGTACATCATTGCCTTGTTATTATTCTGGGAAAACCTTTAAGCGGTTGATTGACGGATCCGCGCTATTCTCCTTTTAGTACGTACGTACAAGGTTGCTCAATTCATTATCTTGAAAAACATTACTCGCATGTGATATTATCTGGATGCACTGGCTAATAGCGTAAGACATTAATTCTTCTTTATTGATAATGAACAACATACATTAGTGCAATTAATGTACGAGATATGCACCCAGAAATAGCAATTATCATTGCGCCGGGTATCACTGTCATCGGTTGTATTTCACAGTGCGTAACATCATCCGGTGGTTTCCCGCATTGCATAAAGCAGCCGGCTTTGATGAAAGGTTTACGTTACACAAAATGGCAGGATCCACGTGGATTCTATCTGAATTCATTTGGGTGGGAAGGTTCGGATATGAAACTTGCTTATAGCATGCGTTTCTTATACCTGCTCTGACGGTAAAGATATCCAGCAATACTATGTAGGAAAATTTTTACATGATTTTTATTAAAATCATGTGGCAAATTTTTAATGTAAAATCTGCGGAAATAATATAATACCACTTCCGTCAATGTAATGTCATACCTGCCAGATAAACTAGTTATCTGGCATGATATATAAATATGGAAATTGTCAGTATAAAGCAACGCACATGACCTTCGGCCACGTACTTTTTGCTATTATCCTGCCGATACCAGTGTATCCGTCAAATCATGCCATATAGTATCCATAATGATTTTAAATTAGGCGACTAACCTGACTTCATAAACTCTTTCCTATAAATGGATGCTGAAATTATTTTCAGTTGCTGAAATTATTTTTTGGCATTATTGCATATAAATATTAATTGACATTATTTTTGGTATTATTTGATTACTGCTGTCATGATTGAAAATCGAACCCACATTAAATAATTAGTAGATTTTGTAAATTTAGTAGAAATAGCATATTTAGAAGATATAGCAGATATGTAAATAATATAGAAATGTAGCATTTAGCTTAATGTTAAAGTAGACTCATTTATAATCGTATTAATAAATACTTACCCGGTGTTGTGGTCTTGGGAGGACTTATAAATTTCGATGCCAATCTAACTCTTGGACCGCAATCATTAAGGGATTGCATGTTTATAAAGTGTATGCAATTTTTAATTGGGAGAACGAATATTATTGCCATTTTATTTATTATGTGAATGATTAACGTGAAGTTAATTAAATAGAGTGATTCCTTCTCATTACATAAAGTGGTCCTTTAAATATGCAATAGCTAGATTAACCCGATTACCAAAAATGAGGCAAAAAGAACAACTATTTAAAAACTTGTGGTAATGGGAATTTATGAAATGATATAGTAGTAATGATCTACTAATTAAGAAATATAATATCAAAATTAACGTATAAAATATTTTAGCGTGATGCTGGTGACTTGAGAATTTTTTGCACCAAAGGTATAAGCACTGACTTCTTTTTGTTCAGCAAATTCCATTTTTATACTTCTATACATATATCTATTATACTATCCCATACATATATCTATTATACTATCCCATATTTATATTGTTATACACTAAGTTTTCTATTACCATTTATAGTTATTATATTTTTCATTTTCATAACACTATACGCACCATACCTTAATACTATGCATATTTCCCATATTATGATCGCGTAGAAACAAATTGACAACATCTAATTCTTAGATACAGGTAAAGCTATTAAATCATTGCTAGTACTAAAACGTTCTGTTGAAATGTACACTACAAGATAATTAACACAAAATTAATTTCAAAGGTAATGATCCAGTGAATGAACGATTCGTTTATGATTGAAGTTTTTGAGATAGATTTTCCAATTTATTCTGAATTTTAATTTTATCAGTATAATTTTTATATTTTAATTTATTTTTGAATAAATATGTAATTTTAATTTAAGAAAAAACTATTTGTACACTACGTGTATGTACATGGGTACTAATTAATTGATTTGCAAATCCGCGTAAAATATAAATTATAGACCAAAATTAAACCCGATTTGAGGTTAGGGTTAGGGTCAGCTTTGGGATTGGAAGGGGTTATAGTTTATATGAAATTTTGCAAGGCATTTTTTTTGTTTGAGCCCGAAAAGTGGTTTCATAAGCAAAATTTTAAGTTATCATATGTACCCGTGTTTATACACTAGTGTACAAATAGTAATTGCCTTTTTTAATATTTCAAATAAAGATGAGCAAAATTGCATTTTGATGAAAATCTCATCTTCATTTCAAAAATTAAAAAATTATGCCAAAATAATGTTATATGTTGTACTAGACAATAGTGATACAAATCGATGAAAATTTTTCAATCGATTAGTTGATAGATCATTTTATCCAACTAATCGATTAATCGATTTTATTCAACTAATCGATTAGTTGACGATTAATCGACTAATCGATTAATCGATTAGTTGACTAATCGATTGATCAATCGATTAATTGAATAAATGATAAACGAAAACTTGGTAAAATACACGTAAGGTAGTAACTGAAAACAGCCGGGTTGACATTCTAATATGATCAGTTGATTAAACGACCAATTGACTAATCGATTAATTAGTCGATTAATCAATTAGTTGGCCAATCGATTAATCGATTAGTCGACTAATCGATTAATCGACTAAGTTGGGTCTGTAAAATTCAAATCGATTAGTTGTCAACTTTACAACTAATCGATTAATTCGATTTTCGATTTGTATCACTACTAGACAAGTTTACTTAGGGCTTAAAGTTATAATAAATTAGTAAAAATTTGCATGATACTGAATTTTTTATATTTTTATTAATAATAATATAGAAAATTCAGTATCATGCAAAATGTTACTAATGAATTATAGCTTTAAGTTCTAAGTAAAATTGTTTAGCACTAAATTCTATATTATTTCAGCATATAGTTATTTGATTTTTTTTAATTTTAGGAATAAAGATGAGTAAAATTAGGAAATTTTTATCAAAAATGCAATTTTGTCTATCTTTATTTGAAATAGTAAAAAATTAAAAGAAAATATACCAAAATAATGTATTTTTTTGTACTAAACAAGTTTACTTAGAGTTAAAATTTATAATTCATTAGTAAAATTGTGCATAATGCTAAATTTTCTATATTTTATTAATAAAAATATAAAAAATCCTGCATTATGCAAAATTGTGCTAATGAGTTATAACTTTTAGCTCTAAATAAACTTGTTTAGCACCAAAAAATACATTATTTTAATATATAATTATATTTTAAATAAGCTTATTTAAAGCCAAAAATTATAATCTATTAGTAAAATTTTTGATAATTAAAATTTTTTAAAATTGACCAATCAGAATTGTCTTACGTGGAGAAAGGGTACACTCATAGTAAATGGATATTATGAAATATCTGTCATAGCCCTTATTTGTATACTTAATTAGAAAAAATTTTTTTTATAATATATAAAAAAAGATCACACAATCTTGCACTACTTTTTAATTTATTATTTTAACTTTTTTTTAACTTTTTGTTTACCCAATAAACAAAACTTTGTTAATATAATAGTAGTTGATTGTAAAAAATTGTAAAATTAAAAAGCATTAACAAATATACAGTATTCCATTAAACGAAATAATATATTATTTTGTTTTCACTTTTCATTGAATGGGGGTTTTGACACTTCTAAAACTTTTATATATAATTGAGCTTATGCTTGATTAAATTCAGTTATTATTTTTTTAAAAAATTATTATTGAGCAAAATCTTCATAAAATCAACATTAAAATTGAACTTTTATTAATGTAAAAGGTGTCGCGCAGGTTGTTACATCAGGCCCATGCATAATATAGTTATTATATGGGATTGCATAAAATAACTAAATTTGTAAGGGTCAACCTGTTTCACATGGCCTTCGGCCATGTGGAATTGATTAACCCGTGCAAATTTAGATATTTTCTACAATCCATACAATAACTATAAAATAATTATACTATTCAATCGTCGGGTCAACCTCCTCCCGCCCACATCTCATTTACAAAATCAACTTGTCATTGAAGCTACTTCCTTTATACACGAGTACAATTCTAATTACACAGGCGTTCTTTCTACCCTATAGTTTTTTATTATATGATTTATTGGCGCCAGGGACAAGGCGATAATAATTAGATGCTCATATTCATTTGTCCCTTGTAAATTATTTAGACAATGTTTATTCCACTGTGTGTGCAAGATAATTCAAAGATGGGCGTTACGAATTGAAAGAAAGAAGATGGTGAGGCTCTTCTATATTAAGGTTAAAGTGTTGTGTATATATTTGCTGGCAAAACACGGACAAATCCCAAATTCAAAAAAAACAATTGCTATTTGTAAAAAATTAAATCAAAAAAGTAGGCCTAAAATTTTACAATAAGAATATCTACTATTTGTTTAAACAAAGATTATAATAAAGTTTTTGAGAAATTAATTTGGGATGTATTTGGGATTTGGGCGCGGACAAATCCCAAACTATAGTAATTTGGGATTTTGCCAACATGTATAGTTGTGTATCTCGATTGTTCAAAGGTCGGTATTGCGCGTCAACAGTCTATGGATAAATATGGTAATAAACGGTATATATATGAAAATACAATTTAAGAAACGATAATCAAGAAATAGAAACGTAGTACGGAGGTACGATTAAAAGATTTAAGGATGATCGATCATATCAAAGCAGGGGTAATAGAAAATTTTAAGATACAGGGGTAACATCGAACTGGTCTCAGGACCTAGGACCGGTTAACCATAAAACCGGTTAAGTGACCGGTTCTTCTTATTTATATTTTATATTGTATAATAAAAATTATATACCGGGCGACTTTAGAAATTCCTTTAAAATCAGTGCAGTTGAATTTGACGTAAGTCATATTCCGATCGGCATAAATTTTATTAAATTAAAATGACGCGTCAGCACAAATCATGAATTGATCCTTTTTAATTAACATTAACATCTTTAATATCTGTCCGGTTCTCTAAGACAAATAATTATTCATATAGTTGCCTTAATTAATTTCAAGCTCCGTGACTCACCAATTAATACAAGTAAAAAAAGTTTAAAAGAAATATGCGAATAATAAAAACGCTAAAAAAAAAAATACTTTTTAGAATTCTACAGATTAATAGAACTCTAAAAATAGTCAAAGCAATCTAAAACACATGGATAATATATTAACCTTACATAGGATAAAAATAGGTTAGTCTAATTTTTTTAGCCAATCATAGAGCTCCATTATTGAAATTCATGACTCCAGATTTCCGTGTAGTGCGTGATATCATGACTACAGTAATTTGTAAAACGCAGTAATTATGTTCATTATCATCTCTACATTCATCGTTTCCTTATAGAAAACAAATTTTTTAATTTGGAAAGATGAATTTTCCGTACTCAAGTCTTGGCAAAAAAACTTCTTGCTCGTATTTGGTAAAGATCGACAATTTGTCATTGAGATTAAGTTCTCTAATAACAATTTATCCTTTTATTTTATTTTTCTCATTAGATTTGTATCATGATCACAAATAAGTGATACAGATATTATTTTCCAAAAATACAATCATTGAATAGTTAATGAAACGGTAACTATTCTAAACAATCAAAATTCATTAATCTCATTGTAGACAGTAGAAGCCTGTTGATGTTATTTTAATCTAAGCTCGCTCTCTTTGTCAGGATAAATGTGATATTTTCAACCAATTAATAATATGCAGAGTCAAAAGATTATAAAAAAAAATTAATCAGTTAAAAATGTTACGTAATCAATAAATTTACTCGTGCATTGCATGAGTAAATTGTAATTAGGCAGGTCATATTATTGAAGTTTTATAATGGTTAAGAAGAGTCGATCAATTAACTGTGTCAACTTTATTGGCAAATGTGCCACTAATCAGCCGTTTAAATAAATAAGGAAATTAATTTAACAGATAATGATAGGCAACGATAGATAGACGTTCGGACGTACAAGATTTTAAGGGCATACACCAAAACAAACATTTTTGTGATCTGTACACTAGATTATTGCGCATATATAGGGCATTGATCAGAGGTTAAATGAATTAAAGAAAAATAATATACGAAGTTATTTTCTTTCGTTTTTGCAATTAAGCAAAAAATGATTACTGACTTATTCCGATTAACCTACAGTGAACCAACGTCGGTTAAAATTTTTCGACGTTCTATTATCGTTTTATGTGTAGGATTATCAATTGCTATATTCATAGTATTATGCATTCAAATTCATGATGAACTGCCTACAGTAAATATAATCTACAGAAATGCTAAAAATCTGCCTACACCAGGTAAGAATTTTTTTTTCTTTTAAAGTTAAAAATAGCGATGATTTAATTATGTATAACTAACGACGATGTAAATAAAATTGTCCATAATGTAAATTTTAAATCATTGCAGACATATATTTTAATTATGGCTATAATTTTACTGTTGACTGTGCTTTTACCAATAAAACGGGTTAATATTGTTATAATATATTAATTGGTTTCGCATCAATGGTATAGCATATTAATTCGAATTATTTATTATAGGGAATTATAGTTGTAACAACGCTATAAGTGGATCCACATATAATGCTACCAATTCACAATTTACAGTGTCATTTGTATCAAATACACTTATAACTTCTCTAGTTACATATGTTCTTTCGATAAATATCACTGATCCTAAATACATCATTACAAATCAAACCGATTACTTGGAGATGTATGCATATGATAAAGGTAAGACTTTTTTTTGTAAAATNTTATAGGGAATTATAGTTGTAACAACGCTATAAGTGGATCCACATATAATGCTACCAATTCACAATTTACAGTGTCATTTGTATCAAATACACTTACAAATCAAACCGATTACTTGGAGATGTATGCATATGATAAAGGTAAGACTTTTTTTTGTAAAATTAATGATAAGAAAGATCTCAATTACTTTATAGGTTTAACAATAAACAAATTTAAATGATTTAGAATATGATTTAAAAATAATTCCATTAAGTGGTAACCAAATTCAATTTGAAGAATCACTTTTAGTGAAAAATATGTATTTTTTTGGGCAACCTAGAAATGACATAGCTGTATGTATATGTATATTTCCAGTAATCACTTTGAAGAATGATTAATTTATTCTTTTTTAAAAAAAATTGTAGCATTATGAATGGACATTCGATAGATGCATTAGAAAAGCTTTGATTTTAGATACATTAAGCTATTTTGGCGGACATAAATACCTTTCCATGCCTTACCTTGATTCACATATGTGTAAGAATTAAAATTTTTAATGTTTTATCAAATTTATTACAACTTCCTAAAATATTTTATTATTACTGATTAATTACCGCAGCGACTGTTTCAACTGCGAATTCGGATCTTAGTAAGAATATTCTCATTAACAAGTCGTATTTTATTTCTTTATTTGCTTTTTTTAATTTCTTAATTATTAATAAATAATTGCAGGGACAAACAATACTTATTTTGCAATACTGCGATTTATGATGCAACCACCATTTATTGTGACAGAAGAAACCGAGCAAAAGTAAAAAAAAAACTTCCCAAATTTTGAAACTTGATTAATTCGTTTTATAATATTTATTATACTAAATTATCACTTATTACTAATTTCACACACAATGAAAAATAGGAGCAAAACTGTAAGTAGACATGCATGTTGCATTTTTAATTAAAAAATTTTTTTCTCAACAATTATCATTATTTTTGAATGAATAGATTTTGAGCGTGCTAGGTATTATTGGTGGTATTTGGAGTGGTGTTGCAGCTTTTTATATATTTTTATTTGGTAAGTTAATTATTTTAAATTAAAACTACAGTTGAATAATTTTACTCACCTGTTATTATTTTTTTCTTAAAAAAAAACCCCTATTAGGTCCTGGTTTAATCTCACCATGGGGGTTGGTACAAACGAAATTTTTCAAAAGTCACTATAAGAAAGACGCTTTACCATTTGTTTATGAACCCGATAGCGCTGATGATTCTAATACTTCAATACAAAAACGACTTAAAAATTTAGAAAAAAGAATAGAATTCTATGATAGATTCATTTTCGATGATCCATTATTAAATTTTATTAAACAAGAATCATCACAACCCATTAAATCTACTACTTAAAATAGAATTACGTAGCTAGCTTTTCTCAACTATAGATGAGTGCCTACATTACTTCTTTTAACTAAATGGTATTATTTGGCAATTGCTATATTTGATAGGGCTTGTTTTTAAATTATGAACTGTATATCCGATAAACATCCATGTATATTCCTGATAATATTGAACAAAGACTAATACAAAAATATTTTTTCTTAGTAAATTCGACTTTGACATGTCACTAATATCTAAAACAGTTCTTTAAATGGGAAGGAAAAAGCAAAAATTATATTGTTATATCTATGAACCATCTGTTTTCATTTCAATACATTGATTTGTATTATACGTACGTACGTTCGTACCGTAAACTTCACTGAATAAAAAGTAATCATTTCATTGCTGAAAACATAGATAAATTTTTTTACTTTGGCAACTAGCTATCGATAATAACTAGTTAGAATTTTATTTTTCTTATTTTATATTAATATTGTATTAATATTTAAATAAACGTTTAGATTAAAATCAACATCAATTTGCAACTATATAGGATAAATTATATTTGATTTAGACGTTGATTAACATATAAATTTCATATGTACCATTCATTAAAAAAACCTTAATATGTGTATTTAGTAATTAAGGCCGTCGTTGTTATCTTTGTAACGTTGCCTCACCCCGTTTATATTTTTTTTCCTTATTCCAAACATTTCATATTTAGTATCATTTTCCTTAATTGTCTCAATAATATATTTTATTATTATAATTAACCACTGCCCACGTTACAGTACATCATTGCCTTTTTTTATTGTTATGGGAAAACCTTTAAGCGGTTGATTGACGGATCCGCGCTATTCTCCTTTTAGTACGTACGTACGTACAAGATTGCTCAATTCATTATTTTGAAAAACATTACTCGCATGTGATATTATCTGGATGCAAGTGTCAGACGTTAAATCTTCTTTATCGTATGGGTCTTATGTAACAACCAGTGCTTTTTTTGAAAGCTTATCGTACGGGTTTATATGAAAATCATGTGACACATGATTTTCATATAGACCGGTGTGAATTTAGTTATTTTACAAGCAAAAACTGAATTCGGTTTTTGCTATAAAACTATGTATTAATATGTGAGTTTGGTATTTTTTTTATAATTGGACAAAGACTTTTGTTTAACTGGGAATCTTTTATAATTGTAATAGATTGGGCGAAGACTTTTATTAACTGGGTATTTTTATAATTGTAATAGATTGGGCGAAAACTTTTATTAGCTGAGTATTCTTTTATAATTGTAATAGATTGGGCGAAGACTTTTATTATCTGGGTATTTTTTATAATTGCAATAGATTGGGCGAAGACTTTTATTATCTGGGTGTTTTTTATAATTGCAATAGATTAAGCGAAGACTTTTATTATTTGGGTATTTTTTTATAATTGTAATAGATTATGCGAAGACTTTTATTATTTGGGTATTTTTTTATAATTGTAATAGATTGGGCAAAAGTTTTTATCTAACTGGGTATTTTTTTTATAATAGTAATATATTGGATGCCGAAGATATATTATAAATTTTTTGTTTTTTTTACAAGTAGTTAAATGTGTTTTTTTTTAAAAAAAAATTTAAATGGTTGGAACAAAGACTTCAATTAATTGTGTATCTTTTAATATTGTAAATAGCTTGGACGAAGATTTTTAAAAAAATTATAATTGACTAGAACGAAACTAATTAGTCGTGTGTTTTTTAATATTGTAATTGGCTGGAGTGAATAAATTGTAATTGGCTGAAACGAAGACATCAATTAGTTGGTTGTTTTTTAATATTGTAACTGTAATTTGTTAGTGTTTTTTTTTAAATTGCAATTGTTGGGCAGCGAAGGTTTATTCAATGCGAAAGTTTTTTTTATAGTTTAATTATTATTATTGTTAAGTGACGCATGGGTTGTTACGTCAGACCCATACGATAATATAGTTATTATATGGATATGTGTGTATAAGTTAGTTAAACACCGATTCATATTCAATCACGTGGCCGAAGGCCACGTGCTTTCATATGAACCGGTGTGTAACTAACTTACACACACATATCCATACAATAACTATAATTTATTGATAATGAACAATATACATTAGTGCAATTAATGTATACACCGAGACGAGATATGCATCCAGAATTAGCAATTATTATTTGCGCTGGGTATCACTGTCATCGGTTGTATTCACAGTGTGTAACATCAGCCGATGGTCTCCTCTTTGATGAAAAGTTTACGTTACACAAAATGGCAGGATTCCACGTGGATTCTATCTGAATTCATTTGGGTGGGAAAGTTCGGATATGAAGCTTGCTCTTGGCGGAGATGCTGATGATCTTCTTATAGCATGCGTTTTCTTATACTGTACCTGCTCGACGGCGAAGATATCCAGCAATACTATGTGAATATTGAAGGAAAATTTTTACATGATTTTTATTAAAATTATGTGGCAAATTTTTAATGTAAAATCTGAGGAAATAATATAAAACTACCTCCTTCAATGTAACGTCATACCTGCCAGATAAACTTGTTATCCGGTATGTTATATAAATATGGACATTGTCGGTATAAAACAACGCACATGGCCTTCGGCCACGTACTTTTTGCTATTATCCTGCCGATACCAGTGATCATGCCAGATAATGGTCATAGCGATTTTAAATTAGACGACTAATCTTACTTCATGCACTCTCTCCAATAAATGGATGCTGAAATTATTTTCAGATGCTGAAATTATTTGTTGGCATTATTGCATATAAATATTAATTGACATTATTTTTAGTATTATTCGATTACTGTTGTCATGATTGAAAATCGAATCCACATTCGATAATTAGTAGAGCTTTGACCCGGATCGGAAAGTAGTGACCGGGCGAGTCAGATACTTATCCGGGTCATGACCCGAGTCAACGGGTCATGCGAACAATTATAAAGTTTTTTGCTCTTTCAATTACTAAATTAGGGAGGCAATTGAATTTTATGAATTCTATGTAACAATGGATCATAGGATTCATTAATTCGATTATCTCCCGAATTTGAAAAGATCGATAATGCGCGTTCGCTTTAAATAGAAATCATGCGCCAAGAAGCAAAAACTATCGTGGTATTTAAGGATAGTTTAAACTTAAATGAAGCGGAATTATTCTATTACAAAATAATCTTATCTAAATTAATTATCTGCGAATTAAGTTTTCTGTGAAGTAATTATTGGAGAGTTGACCGAAATCGAGTGTAACCTGATACCATTAAATAAATATTAAATAAAAAATAGTTTATGTATTCTTATTCTGCGTCATTTCTGAATTTATGTCGATTCTGAATTGTCATTTTCGAATCGGCATCCATTTAACAATTATTAATAAAAAAGCAAGCGAAAAAAATTTAGAAATAATAATAATAATAATAAAGTAAAAATAAAGAATTAAAAAAAAATATATAAAAAGCGAATAAAATGGATTAATATATGCTCGCCTAAATATTAAATGCTAGCTAAATTTTCACACATTAAAGAATACATTCGAATATTCATTGATAATTAGTAATTCGTATCAATTGAACTATTTTAATTATTACATACGTATGTAACTACGTGCAATAAATTTTAATTTATTCAGGATAATACGAGTTTTGTACCTTGTCAAAAATTTAAGGATATGCAAAGGAATTAAGAAATTGCCATAAAAGGTCATATACAAGACGTGTCTCTTACATTCCACAAAAAATTAATTCGTAAAAAAAAAGAAATTAATTAGTAAAAAATGAGGGTGGTTCTGATATATGAAGGTCTTGTATATGGCCTTTTACGATACTATCTTTGGCAGCAAACATGTATGCTTGATTATAGGCAGCTGAAAATATTTTCGCAGCCGAAAATATTTTAGACAGCGAAAATATTTACGGTTTAGACTGCCTAAAATATTTTCGCCATTACAGCATTACGGCAAGCAAAAAATAATTTAGACCCACATGTATAATTCCATCCATAATGTATTATCGCCAACACGTTAGTGTGGGAAAAAAAAAGTTCTATGTTGACGATCTGAAAATGAAAAGATGGAAATAATACCCGTGTATCATGTTTTCAAACGAAATGGCCTTATCGCAATATGTCTGTGAATTAAGCGTTCGATTTTATTAATATAAACTAAAAAATAAACCAAAATAAATTAAGCATGTAAAAAAAAAAAATACTAGTATATAATTATATGTAATAAAACAAACACATGCATTATTGCCCGTTTAACACAGACAAACTATGTTTCGAATCGTACAGGTCAACTCACCCAGTTCAAAGCCTAATTTTAAGGCCAATTATCAATTCGTAGCAGAGCTTTACTATATAGTAAACTATTTCTCGCTACCTATAAACAGTTATATTAGTTAAATTGCGTTTTTGAATTCTGACCTGTTTGACCCGGGTCAGAGCAATTTTCGACCCGTGACCCGGGTCAAAGCTTTACTTTAGCTTCGTCTGCATTGTCATTGTCATTGTCATGTGACTAATTTTAACCTTTATTACGGCATACGACTGTCACTCACGTGACACTATCCCATATTTAAATTGTTATATACAAAGTTTTCTATTACCATTTATAGTTATTATATTTTTCTTTTTCATAACACTATACGCACCCATACCTTAATACTATGCATATTCACATATTATGATCAATTATCGACGCGTAGAAACAAATTGACAATATCTAATTCTTAGATAAAGGTAAAGCTATTAAATCATTGCTAGCACTAAAACATTCTGTTGAAATGTACCTACAAGATTATTAACACAAAATTAATTTCAAAAGGTAATGATCTAGTGAATGAACGATTCGTTTATGATTGAAGTTTTTGAGATAGATTTTTCAATCTATTCTGAATTTTTAATTTTATCAGTATAATTTTTATAATTTTAATTTATTTTTGAATAAATATGTAATTTTAATTTATTTTGATTAAATACATAATTTTATAATATATCAGACATAGGTTTTAATAATATATATTTTTAAATTACATAATTAATGTTAAGCTATTAGGATACATAATTTTTGGTAATTATTAAACAATTTTCTAGGCTGTAAATTTAAATTAAACCATTTTTACCATTCATTAATATGAGCATTATTACCAACTTGTACGAATTCAAATATTAAAGCGCTGCATGCGGTCCTCAAATCTATAATCCTGTTATACGATCAACTCACACTCTTTTCACAAGTATATCCATTATGTGAGTTATGTCAAAGGAAAGGGACTTCAATCATATAAAATTTGACGTTCTATTTTCCCTTGACATCATTTATATAGTATCACCTATTCATACAACATCTCAAGATGCTATATGCAGCGCTATACAATGAATAATCTTCATACCTATTAAACAAATGCGAATAAATGAATCTGATAAGATATTATTGTCATAGTTTCAGTAAACTTGAATGCACATCTATGCAATGTTTGGTGGCACGGCCCATTAAAAATTGACTTTTATGTTATACGGCATCTGCTGACATAGGGAACAGTTGAGTTAATATTTAATTCACAGGAACTACATATCTTTCAACTCCGAATAAAAGCGACCTATAAAATATCAACTGGTATGAACCAATCAGTCTCCCGTTTTACATTTGACGTTTGGATGCTATTTCCTAGCTGAGTTTAAAATATAAATATTAATGCGATGTGAAATTTTGTGGGTGATCCTGGTTTGCTTCGGACTTCTATCAGATTCTGATTTCCTAGTGGAATTATAAACATTTATGAACTTTATCAATTAACCAGTAATCTTTATATTACTTGCTATATCAGCACGAACAGGCAGTGATGTCTCACAACTATATGGGTCTTTGCCTTAAAAATCACCTTACGACATTTTCCGTCGGACATAAAAATAAAAAATAAATAAAAATAATACAAAAAAATAAATAAAAATAATATAAAAAAAAATAAAAATAATACAAAAAAGGATTAATATATATGTGACCGTATTTAATAATTCTATAATAATACAACATTTTACTAGGGTAACCCTGTCGTGTTACTAAGCAAAAATTCTCTCGCGATTTTACTATAATTCAGACCCTATCCCTAACTCTAATTTTAACAAATTAATTTAATAGTATAGCTATGTAGCACTTGGCTAAAAATTAGTTTAATAGTACGGCTAAATGTAGCCCCCAGCTACAAATAAATTAATTCTACAAAAAATAAAAAATAGTACCAAAAATATAAAAAATAATACAAAAAAATAAAAAATAAATTAAAAGATAAATAAATAAAATAAAATAAAATAAAACAAGAAAAATAAAAATAAATATGGTGCAAGAAGCCTATACTAAACAATAAAATAGTATAACTTTAAAATGCATAAACTTTTTGTAGAGACAATATTTTTAAGAAAATAACTAAATATACACATGTGTGTATACACATATCATATATAGTACGAATACATAAATAAGATCGTCAGAGTGCATATAATTGAATCGTTAATAGGATGCGGAGTTTAAAGTATATGCAAACTTATGTAATCGAATAAATAAAGCAAACGATCAAAACAATGACCTAGTTTTACCTTTTACCTTGTAACATCGTGATCAGAAAATCGGTCGTCTCAGCAGTTTCAAAGTTTTAACTTGTAGTATCGTGTTCAAAAATCGGTCATCTCAGTAGTTCGCCTTTTAACTTGTAACGTCGTAATCAAAAAATCGGTCGTCTCAGTATTGTCACAAAGAAGGTCAAAACAACAAACTTTACTTAGCTCTGTTCCGGTTAAAAAATGCTGCAAGAAACTTCGGATTTCTTAATGTCTGTTGATAACCTTTATGTATGTGCAAATAATGTTATTTCCCCATCTTTATGTGATTTTAATGCATGTTTAGTTCGACTAAGTTATCATGTGAAATTTTTTTTCAGAGCGATTTTAGTAATGATCAGCACTTTGCAAGTGATATCGAATTTACTAGTTCACCTCCAACGCTACACGAAATTTCAGGTCTCCTTTACATAAATGCGAATGATAATATTTCTCTGTTGCAAGTAAGTCTTTAATTTCGTTACCAACATTGGATCCTATTCAACAATCGTATAATGATAAATGAATTTACATTAACAAACTGATTTTGGCAAGGATCAGCACCTTTTTAATGAAAACGAAGACCCAAGTAATAGTCTCTTATCATCACAAGTAATAATTTCTTTATTTTTTAGCCTAGTTGATTCTATTAAGTATTAATATTCATATCAGTTAATCTCTCAAAAGAACGGTATTAGCAATGGTCAGCAGATTTTTAACGAAGTTGAATCTGGTACAGATTTAGGAGAAATTGAATCCGGTACAAATTTAGAAGAAATTGAATCTTGTACAGATTTAGAAGAAATTGAAGATCAAAACGACACTTTGGAATTAAAAATAGGGCAATCCTTTGTTAGCTGGTTAGAATTTAAAGATTGGTTCAATAATTTCGCTAAGAAAAAGGGTTTCAACTATAAAGTTCGGACAAGTCAACTAGATGGCGAAGTAATGCGGCGTGTCACTTATGAATGTTCAAGATCGGGTACACATAACCCACAGGTGACTTCTGATCCAACAAAACGACGAGATGCATCTTCACAGAGGACACAATGCCCTTGGAGACTTAATGTGTCTTGTCCCAAATCAACCAGTATTATTAGGATTAACTCCTTTGTTGATACCCATAACCATGAGTTTACTTTAAATAATTACGAAACAGCACCATGATTTAGGAAATTTACATCAGATATGCTGTTCGACATTGAAAAATATGTAATAAAAGGTCGAATGGATTCCAGAGCCATTTATCCATTATTAAAGCATGATTATTCAGACCGTCCTATGGTGCGGGAAGCTTTAAATCTCCAAGCACGTGACTTTGTTCACTTTTGTTGCCAATCATTTTAGTACAGTGATCGGAAGTAAATCACCGGAAATTTTATAGGTAACACATAAGAGGCCAAATTTTACGTACGATTTTTATTTTATTATATTTTATATAATTACAAAATAATTATATAAAATAAAATAAAATATTTATATTTACATTCCTAAAAAAAAAAAACCCTGGGTTATTTAATATTTACAGTACCATCCTCGGGCTTTATATATTGTCTTTACTCGATTTGGCATACTACAGATAAGTGAACGAATATATTCAATTGATAAGTTATACCATTCCTCTTCTATAATTTTAACTAATTCTTCTAACTTTGTAGGCATGGGTTTTCTGTTACGAACTGCAGAATCAAGACGTTCCCAAAGATTTTCAATCGGGTTAAGATCAGGGCTATACGGTGCCCAATTTAATATATTAAAATTATGCGAATTCATCCACCATTCTGAATATGTAGATGTATGAATAGAAGCCAAATCTTGTTGAAAAATTAAATTTATTTCACCATGATGTTTTTCCATTAAAGAATTTGCCCAAGGAATAAAATATTTTGCAAGAATATCAACATAACTATCCGAATTCATATTACCCTTAATTCTTACTAACGGTCCAACGCCCCACCAACAAAAACAGCCCCAAAACATTACAGAACCACCACCAAACTTCATAGTCGTATTTATACAATCTTTATGATATTTTTCATTAACTCGACGCCAAGTTCTTTCACGACCATCTGCTTTGTGAAGACAAAACCTTGACTCGTCCGTAAAAACAACCATTTGCCATTCATTTACCCATTTTAAATGTTCACGGCACCATTTTTTTCGCTCCAGTGCTTTTCTTTTGTCTAAAAGAGGTTTTCGACAGGCGACACAGTTTCTCCAACCTAAATTGTGGAGGTACTTTCGAATAGTTTTGGTGGTAAGCGTCGTATCATGTTGGACGTTGAATTCGTTAGTGATGACAGCCAAGGGTTCCTTCCGATTTTTTTTTGTAATACGAACTAAAGAGCGTTTGTCACGCGCAGAGAGAGCTTCGGGGCGACCAGGGCGTTTGTTCGGATGCTCTGAGCCTGTCTCTTCATATCGCTTAACAGTGTCATACACCGTTGATTTCGGGAGATCAAAAACTTTTGCAATGTCAAGTGGTTTAACACCACACAGGTAAGCGCCGGCAATACGGCTTCGTTGTTCTAGGCTTAATTCTTGGCGGGAGGGTTTTTTTATCATCAAAAACAATTAAAATTGTGTGTTAAAAAAAAAACACAAGTGAAAAAAGACGTATGTACGTTAAAAAAAAGATTATCATACGTATATGAAATTCCCGGTAGATCTGGAAATTTCCGGTGATTTACTTCCGATCACTGT
>QKWP01000005.1:297288-307643 GCA_003550325.1 Gigaspora rosea | reverse complement strand
TCAAACTTTATTGTAAAAAATTTGATCACATGACCAAAACAAAGCATTTTGATTGGCTGAAATTAAAAAACATATATGTTCACTTTTTTTACGATTTATTAATAAAATTGATAAAAATTGGCAATGTTTAAAAGGCTACTGCTCCATTAGTTTGGCTTTAAATTAAAATCTAAACCACAAGTTTTATTCTTTAGAACAAGAAGAACAATTCTTTGGATTAGTTTTTTATTTTATAAATTTTTAAAAGAGGAGTAGCATTTTTTGTAAAGCTGATGTTTATGGAGATTTAAAGCTTCCCGCACCATATCTATAAAAAAGATCTATATAATGCCATATATCAATTTTGGTTTAAAAATAACCCAGGCATATGGATGCATCTCAAATGCTCCAAACATTATTAGGTTGGAAAGAATCAAACCCTTTGTGGATTGTCAAACCACATTTGGATCCAATATCTAGAAGGTTGAATAGATTATTATGGATGTCACCCTCACAGCGATCTTTATACAAAAATTTTCATGACGTCGTAATTATAGATACTACTTCCAACACAAATCGCTTTCAATTAATGCTTTGTGTTATTATTGTTATAGACAATCATTTTAAGTCAAGAATTATTGCATCGGCTATTATAGATGATGAACGTTAGATACATTTCAATGGATTTTTACTACACTGTTTGAAGAAATGGATATTCGTTCTAGAGTAATTTTTAGTGATTCTGATCCAGCTATCATTAGTGCAGTTAATGGAATTTATCCTGATACCAGCCATTTTTTATGCATTTTCATATTGATATGAATCTGCGCAAGAAGCTTAAAGGCAAACTAGGATCTAACTTTAAAGAGTTTCGACGCAAATTTTATGCTTGTTGAAATTTATTATGCGAAGAATTATTCGAAGTTAGATGGCTTCAGTTGATTAACCAATATCCCACATCAGCTAAATACTTGTCAGAGACACTGTATATTAATAAAGAGTCTTGGGGTTTATCATGGGTACACGACCAATTTATGGCTAGTATTCAAAGCACACAAAGGTAGAGTCGATTAATAAACTGATTCATGATAAAGTTGATCACTCTACTTCTTTGTGTGATTTGTTAGTCAATATTGATAGTTGTATCAAAAATGAAGAACAATTTGAAATTTTGAAATGAGTGCAGCGCATTGCCAACAGTGGGGTTACCATCTTTGAATGTACAGTTTTTTGGACAGGTTGACAAGATTGTTAAGCAATTTTTAACACCCATCATGTTGGGAAAGCAATGAATGCAAATGAATTTATCAGTATGTTATGATGTTTATCATATTGAAGAATGGGAGCAATTAGTAAATGTACTGTATGCTTTTTTTTAATAGTGTAAATATCAGTATTATATTAGAGTATTAAAGACATTTTATTGTTTACAGACTAATAATGATAATGCAGAAGTCGTCTTGGGGCCCCGCGAACATGAACAATATATTCAGCAAGTTTTGTTTAAATCATTAATCAAGAATGTGAATCAGGCAATTTTAGAAGTATGGAGTGTTCATGCTACCAGAACAGCAGGAATTGGTCATTATGTAACATTGTTAAGTGATCGTTCACATTTATGCACCTGTTTCCTGCTACTAAATAAGGGCATAATATGTCGTCATTTTTTCGTGTTGCAACTTATTCCAATTTGGCGACTTTCATATAACACTAATTGCATCTCATTGGTATCTAGAACCTAATATAAGTCAAGAAGTGCACCTCAATCAATTTCCAGTCATTCAAGTTTGTAATGCATCTAATCCGGAAAATTTACCACCTGTTAGCAACTTTACATTTGAACATTTATTTGCAGTTTGATCCATTCAAGGCAATTCTCGTTCAACAACCAAAAATGCAAAAACTGCATATGCAGAATTGCTTGGATTGTCAAAAAAAGTAATTGATTCAGCTATCAAAGCCAATGCATCGCAAAAATTGTTCGATACTTTGAAGTCATTTCTTTATGACATGCAAAATCAAACTGGTGAAAGTCAACAAGTAAATGATAGTAATGTTGGTGTTAATAATCTCAACATTACTAAACATAGAGGCCGGCCACCAAAAAGATTAAAGTCTGATGTTGAAGTTGAACATTTATCTTCTAAAGGCAAACAAATTTTAAGAGAAACACATATTAATGTAAGCAACAATGATAATGTAAATGCAGAAGGTAGTAATCATGGTGGTAAAGTTAACATGAAAGGTCAAACATGTGGAAGGTGTAAGCAGGTTGGCCACTATACTAAAACTTGTCAAGCATTGATCTAATTTGATAGATATTTGGTATACAGTTTTATTTGATACTAACATGATAGGTAGATTTATTTTGCATGTATGATACTAATTAATTATAGATGCATTGTAAATGGAGAGATGCTGTTATAATTCAGTTTCAACTTATAAAAAGTGGCGTCACCTTTTTTTTATAATGATATAATAAGTCGTAACTGAGTTATAGACTCTTTTCATTTTGTATCTATAGTTGTATAAATGTTGTATTTATATTGTATTTGCAAGTTACTAGTTGTAACTATTAGTAATTACTGGGCATTTATTATTGATCGAAATAATAACTTATTCTTATTTATTATGATGTTAATTGCGCAGTAATTGCTAGTTACAACTTGTAAGTTGCATATAGTTTCAAGTTGAATGTTAATTATCATATACAAGACCCTACAATAGTAGACCCACCATGCATATGTACGTACAAGGTATTTCGCAGATCAATATGGTATAGATGAGCAGATTCGTATAGGCTAAATTTTTAAATCTGTACTGACCCGGTCTAATATATATTAGGGTTAGGGTTAGGAATTATAGCTGATCGGTATAGTATAGATCTTAAATTTGCCTATACTATACGGATTCGCTCATTGATCTGCTATAATTTCGTACGTACGTAATATGCCCGGATACAAATCATATGATCTGGATTGCCTATTATTAAGTGTGCATATTCTTTTTTTTAAGTAACATTGGCTGTATTAACATTGGCTGTATACTAGAACTAGGGTCTATTATAGTTGGTGTAAGAGACCTGAGACTTGTATGGCAATTTATAGTAATTTGGGTTGGCTAATTTTGTGTTAAAAATTATGCATAATATTAATTATTTTGTCCAATCACTATCAAAAAAAACACAGTCACGTGATACCGTGTTTATACACTAGTGTACAAATAGAAATTCTCTTTTAAAAGATATTTAGCAAATTTGTAGAGCTTATCATAATAAACAAAGTTACCAGTCAGATTTTTAAAATGTTGCCTTTATAAAAAGTTATAGCACTTTAAGGGTAGGGTATATGTAGATTATTTTTCATATGATCTACGTGGTATTACAGATTTTTACATATGAAGTAAAAATTCGTCACAAGCAAAACTTTTTAATGCTCTAACAAGTTTTTGCCAAAATTTCATGACATGCATATAAGAACTTTCTATTTATAGTAATGATAGTTAGAAACCTGTTTTATTCGAGAAAATTCTACTCCAAATAATTACCAAAGTTTTCCGAGGTGCCTATATGTTTTCTGGGTGACACAAAGGGGCCAAATCTTCTGTTAGGAGTCTAGAACAAATCATTACCCAATCAGATTCGAGTTTTTATATCAATACGTTCATATAAAATATTTTCTATTATACTGAAGCTTTTTTTATATACAAAAAGAACATTACGCTGCCCCCCTGAGTTTTAACCTTAATAGAGAAAACTAATAGCAGATGCATTTGCAAGAACACGCGTTGACTTCTTGAAATCTTCCGCGGTTATACCCTAGTTCAAAAGATGCAGACGAACCTTTACACTAACTTTCCTACTTTGTGGCTGAATCTTCCCTGATCATAATATATAACCTTTTTGTTTTTTGTACATTTTCAATTTATTACAAATGTAACTAATAAGTTTCTAGGGTTGGTAAATCTTTGGCATCACACAGAGGGTTGATTAAATTTTGTCATTCCTGTTCCTGTTATTCGCCTTTATAATGAACCTGCCTTCAAGCTTCAAGATATTGTGCAAAGTTGAACTTTCTATTTAAAGTACCATATGATGATATGAGGTGTAAATTGAACGGAAAAGGGCTGGGGATTAAATAATTGTAGGATAGTTAAGTAATTGTTGGTCTATAATTGTTGGGTTAACAAGGTAGTAGGAAGATTCTATGGGAAGAATATAATGATTATTTTCTATGCGACATTATTGTGTACACAATGCTGTGAAGCAGCATTGTAGCATTAAGAATATTAGAAATAAAGCGCAGTAGTTTGTAGATAACGAAAATGTATTTAAAGGCCTTAAATTTTCATTAATAAAATTTCCTCAGACTTTAAATAAGTTTAATTAAAGTTTAAGAATCGATTTCTCCACAGTTTTATTTTGTTAAAAGGATCATTACGTTAATTTTATTATTCATTTTATTTAACCCTTCCCGAACTTTAACTGCTTACCACTATTAATACCTTTATCTGTCGATTTTATTTTTTTTACTTTTAATTACCCCGCCCTTGGTGATCATTAATTATACTTAAAACCCCTTACTTTTACTCCCATCCCGCATCTCTTAATTAATGTAGAATTGTTCATGCTATATCCTTTGTTGTCTATGGTTGGAGGTTTAATATATAATGAAGTTGGTAAATTGTCAATTTCTTTTCTTACTTTGGCCTTAACTAAAGAATCAAAGGTGCTTACTAGGTTCATTATTCCTTTTCTAATTCCAAAAGTTTTGTAATACATAATTTTAAAAAGTTGTCATCTATTGATTCTTTAATGTGTTTTTGTTCGTCAGTTATTCTGTTGCAGTAGGTTGTTTATTATGATTTTATCCATATATTTCATAGCTAATTCAATAAAACAATCTGGCCCTAAACACCTAGGTCTTGATCCTTCGATAATTTTTGACACAAGATCACTATCTTCTAATCATTGAAAGATCTGAAAAGTCAGTATAAAGTTCTTGTAAAGTGTATTCACTAAAAAACCCAACAGCGCAAAAAACGAAATCCACACTAACCTAAAAGTGTGAAAACAATGACACTTTAGATGACGGGACCATAACAAGTGACAAAATCTACTACACCCACAGGAGCACCAAAATGACGAAGCCTAAACAACAAATTTCGCCAACAAAACTTCCAGTAAAGCGACGACACTAAACGACGAATCTACATTCATACAATTTTACTTTAAGGCTCTAGTAACACAACAACGTGAACGACACCACATTCGACGAATCCAGCAATAATGACCCCTACAACACGGTGACTCTAAAAGTAAACTATCGTTAGTATAAAAAATTTTAATTTGCCCTTAGGGTAACAACGTATATTAATTCAAAAATTTTTGTAATACAATATGATTTCAATTTTAACGTATATCGAATGCGTGAAATATTCTAGATTTGAATTAGGCATTCGATTTCTATATTGGTTACACAATGTTGATCTACAATCTATTTTATATAAAATTGAAAATATTAACACCCTACCCTTAAAGTTAGTTAAAATTGAAACACATAGTAATTATATATAAAACAATAGTAATCTTTAAAATGCATCAGCTTTTTATAGAGAAGGTTTTTCAAAAAAATTTTGGCAAACTTATAGAACTAATATTGCTCTACAAAGTTACTAGTCAGTTTTTTAAAAAACCTCTTGCTCAAAAAATTATAATGATTTAAAAATTGAAATATGTTGAGTATAGGCTTCTTGCACTATACCAATTTAAAAAATAAAATAAAACAAACTAAAAAAAATAAAAAAATTAATTAATAAAAAATAAAGCTAAAATTTTAGTTTCTACTTGGCTGTCCTCTCATATATAGTTATTTCAGTTTGCGATGAAATGATTGAAGAAAAACTGCTGAAAAAAGAGCTCTGAAATGTTTTTTTATTCTATTGTGAAGTACTAGAGAACTAGTATTAATGAGTAAGCAATTAACAGATATGAAGCACAGAGACTTTCAAATGAAATATTTAAATAAAATGTAACTTTTACAAAAATAATAATTACAAACCAATTATTTGAATCGATACTTTTTTATATTAATTTTTAAGTCATCTGATCTTAGTGAGTGAGACAAATTTTGCATTCAGCTAATAGGAACTTGAGGGAATTTGTAAACCAAAAACTCTGATCTGTGATTATACGATGCAGATCCAATCACTAGATTAAGAGAATTTTGGCTATAAAAATTATATGTACATATGAAGTTCTTTTTCTTGGATGAATGCATTATATAACTATTATTTTTTATTTATTTATTTATATTTTTTTCAAAATTACTTTATTGCTATCAGTGATCATTGTCCATTACACAGATTGACATATAAATATAAGTATTTTTTTTGTTTTTTGTTTACATAATACAGATTTTTTAGTAATGTTGGTTCCATCTATTTTTTTAGTCAATGGTCATTCTTACTGGGCTTCATCGTTATTAATAGAGCTATTTTTTCTTTGATGCTTTTAGTGTTTTTGCTTGTGTGCTGCATTGTGTTATTTGTACTGGGCTTTGTTATTGGTCTGATATTAGTGGTGTTGTTTTTTTCTTTAGTGCTTTCAGTGTTTTTACTTATTTTACATACTGACATTTTTTTCTTACAGATAATGGTTCTTGTATTATTTGTAATGGGCTTTCTTGTAGTACCGTTATTGGTAAAGTCTTTTTTTGTGCTTTCAATGTGTTCGCTTGTGTATATACTACAGACTAACATTTTTTCTTGCAGATAATAGTTGTTATGTTGTTTATACTAGATGCTAGTATTAGTAGAAACATTTGTTTTTTGATGCATTAAGTGTTTTTGTTTGTATACATACTAACTGACATTTTTTTTTACAGGTAATGGTCATTCATATTGGGCTTTGTTAGTATTAATAGAACTATCTTTTTCTTTAATTCTTTTAGTGTTTTCACTCATATACAATACTGACATTTTTTTACAAATAATAGTAGTCATGCTATATGTACTAGGTATTGTTATTGGTGCCAGTATTGGTCATGTTGTTTTTTTCTTTTGTGCTTTTAGTATTTTTACTTATGTACATTCTGATATTTTTTTTATAGATAATAGTTGTTGCATCATTTGTACTAGATATTCCTAGTGGTATTGTTGTTAATAGAGTTATTTTTTTATGCTTTAAGTATTTTCATTTATATATATACTACTGCCATATAGTCGTGAAATAATGCGCAAGGTGAATTATATTTTTCTGCCCAAATTAAGCTTAATTTGGGCCAAGAATCGAAATAACACCCCTGTGTATTATTTCATGGCTATACGGTATTTAGACATTTAGTCAATTTAGATTTCAGCATTTTGGCAAAAAATATTGTCATGTCGAAATATATTTCAACACAAAATTGTCTAATTATTTGACTAAATAGGGTATTTCAGCTAACAACATTAACCACTAGAATACTAAGGTTTGTAGCAATAACACATGACCATAATAATTCCAACACAAACTAACTTAACCCTAAACACATGTTGTGATTATTAGAATAGCATGCAAGTTTTGTATAAAAATTTTTAATAGTAATTCATAATAGAAACCACAATAATTTAATCAAAATCAACCTTAAAATGTATTATCTGTTAAGCAGGTTTTTAACAGAATTTTTTATAGCAATTTATGATAAAAATTACGGTAATTAAATATAGAATAATTTACCTTTTCATCATTACTGAATAGTGAGTTCTGTAGCAAATTTTTTTATAGTAAAACGATATAACCACAATACCTTATCCCATATTTACATGCTGTATATCACTGGAACAAAATTTTATAATATAATGTTACCTTAATAAATTGTAACAAAAAAAAGTTAAACTTATTACTACAAATTAAATTGTATAAAAGGGTGTCAGCGGCGACCAACAATACTTGTAAGCTATAAATTCTCATAAATATGCAACATTTATAGAAAAAACGTGGAATATAAAACACAGATCAACTTTTTGTGGGCCTAGTGAGACAGTTATCATAGTATTACAGTCTCGGACCAAGGACTGATACATCACTATAAAGTAGTATGATAATTTTTATGTAGTAAAGCATTGCTTGATAAATAAAAATTAATGTATATCACATGATCCGAAAATTTTTTAGATTACAATATGTGGTAGAGATAATTATAATAATAATATATATTATGAGAAAAGACAGTTAAGAAAAACTATACTAATAAAAATAATGAAAACAGTGAATGAAAATAATAAAGAATATGTAAATATTGGGGTAGTTTCAAGAACACTGAACTCAGTGATTATTCGAATTGTATCACCTCAAATTAATCACATGTTAATTTTGATTGGCCAGATAAACATAAACAAAATCAGGTGACATTTATCAATTACATAACACATGATATATGTGATATGTGTAACCCTTATGCATATTTCCTTAGGGTTTGGGTTAGTAATGGAAGGTTAAGGTTAGTAACGGATAGGTTATAGTTAGCGGCAAATAGGTCAGGATTATTAGCCTTTTACTCACAAAAGTTTTTTTGGTTCGATTTCGTATTAAATGCATAACGGTTACACACACTAGCACATATCATGTGCTATGTGATTAAACACATCACCTGATTTTGTTTATCTTTTTCTGGCCAATCAAAATTAGATGTGATTATTTTGAGGGTACATAATTTGCAATAATCACTGAGTTTAGTGTTCTTTAAGTGCCCAATATTGGGGCACAGAAAATTTTAAAAGTAACATTAGCCAAAAAGATAGGTCTTTAATCGGTCGATCCAACTCTATTTATATTATAAGGAACATTCATTAAATAAATCTGAAACAAAGAGCAATCCAAATTCATTTCATAGAAAATATATTTCACCAGTTATTCATTTCATAGACAAACTTTTTTTATAAATTGCAATAACTTAAATTTAATTCTAAACCTAACCTAATGACTATAACTAAAATTACTTTGTGAAATGAGCTGCTAGTGAAATGAACTATCTATGAAATGAACTTGTTTGTAAATTAATCGTTTATAAAATTACCTTAACTGAAATTAATTGTCTGTGAACTAAATTATTAATGAAGTATTTGTCAGTAAGTTAATCAAGACTGAATTTATTTATCGAATTACTTATTCCAATATAAATAATATAAACTAAATTACTATTTACTCATTAACCTTTACTCTTGTTTCATATTAAAAAATTTACTATGATCTGCGTAACATATTGGGTATTGGTAATCTCATTAAGCATGATACACCAATCTGATACATTTGAATTAAAATACAATTATCTGAAATTTTACAATTAAATAAATATATTTAATATTTGAACATTTACAGAACATAATTATAGAAAAAAATCTGATTAATTTTTGCTTATATATTGTTTAAAAAAATCTCAAAGTTAGTTAATTTTTTAAAAAAAAAATTAAAAATTTGAAAATTTTTAATATATTTATAAATTAACCAATCAAAATTAAGTATTTTTTGTGCTACTACGCAAGTGCCTTGGTGTAACCTTAGTCTATAAATCTGCAAAATTTCAACTATGATTATTATGTAAAAAAAAGTTATACTAAAATGAAAATTGGCTATCGAAATTAGTTTACTATATAAAAATTAGTAATTTTATATAGTAAAATTATTAATACTTATATATAAAAAAGTTAGCAATTATAAAATTTTTTTAGAAATTAAAATTTATATATATATATATATATATAATGAACCTCATATCAGCAGATTTACACAATTGGACCTTTTTTCAAGACCCCAATTTTCATATAATTTTGCAAATCAAACCACCTTATCTCTAAGATCTAATGAGTTGGTGCTTATCTAATGGGTGTATTTATATTGATCAGTTATTTGTTGATCATCTGATCATCATTTGACTAATGAATTTTTGTAAACAATCGAATTTTGGGGACCATTTTTAAGGCCCAATTTCAATTCCGTAAATCCGCCGATATGTCTAAATTTATATTTTATATTTATATCATCTAAAAATATATTAATTATTAATTTTATAAACTTGCTATAGAAGTATATTTTATATAAAAAATTGCTATATTTGGTATATTTACAAGTATTTATTTATAAATTATACTAATAATTTTTTTTTAAATTTTAAAAAAATTTTATCCTATATATAAAATAATATAAAAAACATTTTTAAATCATAAAAAAATATAGTTTGCATAATAAAAAAAAACGTTATAAATTAAAAACTATATAATTTAAATATTTTTTTAAATCTGTAAATTGATAAGAAAAAATATTTAATTAATATATAATAAATTAAGTTTTAAAACCTAATATTTTAGTATATATAATCCGAATAGTATAGTTTAAAAAA
>QKWP01000005.1:264787-292263 GCA_003550325.1 Gigaspora rosea | reverse complement strand
TTATTAAAAATATTAAGCCCATATTTTGTACTTAGCCATTTCTAATGGCTGTATTTGTTGTTAATGCACATTATTTAATTTAAACTTCAAACTAATAGGCTTACTGTAGCCATTTTATAATGTCTATGTTTGTTATTAATAATATGTATTATTATTTATATAATTTGTCTTAAAGTGCAAATCTGTTGTAAATTTGAAGGTTCTATTTAATTATAGCGTTTTGCAAAAAAAGTGTGACCCTGTGATTTACACAGTGATGATGGCAGAAAATTTTAATTCTTATTGAGCATCATTTTCATCAAAAACATCTATGTTTTATCCAAAATTTTTAAATTCTTCAAGAATTGAAAAATCAGCTGATTTCTCGTGGTTTTAAATAACACCATGATCTGCAGAGGTCACACATTTTTGCAAAGTGCAATAAGCTCTGGTATAGCTTTAAAACAACCAGAAAACTTTGTACATTGCTTCATATTATTTGTAAAACCTAATAACTTACAGTATTAAATAATAAAAAATAGAATCTAATCAGGCCACTCAATACAAGAAATAACTATAAAGACTTAGAATTCGATTCTAAAACAATTTTGAGGTTTCAATCATCGATTTTGATTTTTAGAATCGATTCGCATCCCTACTTCGTGATATTTACATACAGTTCCGCAGCTACAATGGCAGTGCAGGGACCTGAAACAGATGATGCAGGATGACACCCCAATTCTCTTTAGCTATATGGGCGTATGTTAGACATCTTTCTTATGCTTGTGTTTTCATATAGTTTAGGACCTCGGGTTTATAAAATTTTAGAACTGAGAGGTCAGTAGTTTATGCGTGAGTTGATTGGTATGGGTTCAAATAATTAGTCCTAGACTAGTGGTATTGATGTTAAAATATGAACGCTAGAGCTTGTTTGGATAGCGAACCTATTACTATATGTTTTTTCATATATATTTCTTAATTTAGACATTTCGACATTATTTAGAAATTTGGGCATGATTTAGGATTTCGATAATATTTAGACATTTCGGCAGCCTAAATATCAAATGTCGAAATATTTCTACAAGCATAAAACAATTTCGGCTAACAACATTAATCGTTGATTTGTTTAACACTGTCTTGATTTAATTAACTAATACTATCTATTGATTATTGAACAATCCTCTAAATAAATTACATATAATTATTATTCTCTTTAATTATACCATGCCCGATTAAATTTCATATACGCCAAAGAACCCCGCGTCCTTCAGAATTCTCAATTTGAATTCTTCTGCTGATAACTTATATTTTCGTTTACTATCCAAGTAGCTTTAACCAGCGGGTCTGATATCTCCCAACCAATAGTAATACCGGGTGAAAATAGAAATTCCCTTAAAATCAGTGCGCTTGAATTTGATGTATGTCACTTTCCGAGACAAATAATTGATCATATAGTTGCATTAATTAATTTCCAGCACCGTGGCTCACCAATTTATACGAGTAAAAAAAGCTTAAAAGACAAAATGCAAATAATAAAACCGCTAAAAAAAATACGCATGAAAATGAATTTAGTAAAATATAACGAATTAAGGTGATTACATATATTGTAACCATGGAACTCGCGAGACTTAAAAAATCAATTTATCAAATATAACTAAATCGAAAGAGCGATAATAGTAAAAAATTAGGGACGTTATCCTGTTCAACTAGTTATTTTAGAACATTGTTTCGGAACATTTACATAAAAGCGATTTTCGAACTAAGTTCATACTAATGTATGTTGCGTGAGCAAATTAATAAAACACGCCATCATTACATATCGGCTGATTTAATTTTTTGGGCCTTTTTTCGATAAATGTTACACGAAAATTTGTTCCTAAGTAACTAACAATCGAAGCACTTGTTACAACTAACAAAAGAGCTTTTTTGACGTCTAGACAAGTTAAAAAAAAACAATAAAACTCAACAAAAGAGCTATGCTAAGCTGTAGAAGCAAGTACTTTTACCGTTGTTGAAATACTCGGGTGTTTTAGGATGGGTTGGGCATTGTTTGATGGGTTGGTAACAATTCGAAAGCTAATTTTCAAAAACATGGCCTTTCTAACCTGCTTTCGGCTTATAATTAAATACATGAATTTCGTAATTTTCTACGTACTTAATTATAAATGCAAAGCTGGTTACTTAAGGCCATTTTGGTGAAAATTCACTCTGTAATAAATTTTCGTGTAAGATAATTCTCGATCATGATTGGTCGATTTTGAGTCAAAACAAATCGGCCAATATGATCACTATTTATTAAAGCTAATACTTAAAATTTACGAATTTAATGGCTACCATAAGTTTATCCCACTTCTCTACATGATTACGCTGGATTACGCTTAAATGAGATTTAATAGTAGAGAGATTAGTTTCCATTGAATAAAATTTATTGCAAAGTTTACAATGTTCGATTTCAGTAAATTCGTCTCAAAAAGGATCTAATTTTAACACTTTGGAGGATGGTTTGTTATATCTTTAAGTGTTTAGATAATAATAAATAAAAAATAAAAATAAATAAAAAAATAAATAAATAAATAAATAAAAAATGAATAAAGTAGGCACATATACTTATACATATCAAACAAAAAATTAACAAGGTTAGTTTACGTCATATTGCACTATAGTGAATTAACATTTAATTTAAAAATACAAACCAACAATTTTGCTCATTCAACGTTTCAAATCCGTTTTGAGCATGAAATTCCGTGATTGCAAAAAACCAGAGTTCCATTGAGTTCGTTTCAAACCGGGCCGAACCGAATTTGGACAAACAAGATAAACCCTAGTCAAAATATTATTTAGATAAGAGTGGAGGACTTTACTATCCAGACTTGTCATGAGTGCTCCAGGGTTGCTCAGATCAGAGAGAAAAGCAACTATCGAGTTTATTCAAAATGATGCTGTAACTCAAGAGTTTGTTATAAAATCATCTTCACATCCTATCAAGGATATACATTAGTCGCAATAACTATGTGAAACTCAAAAATCATCACATTTAAAAACAGATCAATCTAAATTTACTGCGCTTTTCAAATTTTGCGATCACCTGACCACAAAAATCAAAAATTTCTTTAAATTCTTCTTTTTTTTTTTGCAAGTTGCCACTTAAAAATTAAAAACTCTAAAAATTTTATTGTTGAATATTAATTTCCTAGTATAGCATCTATTATTCTATTAGATCTTTCAGCTGGCTGATTAAACAATAAAAATTATTGATTTTTTTTTTAACTAGTTTCATTAATTTGAACGAAGGAATCTTACTAATACCCTGTTTATTTTCACTATTTTAGAATTCTACAGATTTAATAGAACGCTAAAAATAGTCTTAAACAATCTAAAATAAGTTAGTCTAATTTTTTAGCCAATTATAGAACTGCATTTTTGAAATTCATGACTCCCAGATTTCCGTGTGGTGTGTGAGTGATGTCATGATCACAGTAATTTGAAAATCACAGTAATTTGAAAAGCGCAGTAATTATGTTCATTATCATCTCTACATCAATCATTTCCTTATAGAAAAGATTTGTTCAATAAATTAACGAATCAACAAATCTTTTAATTTGGAAAGAGTACTAGTCTTGGCAAAAAAACTTTTTGCTCGTATTTGGATAAAGATCGACAATTTGTCATTGAGATAAAGTTATCTAATAACAATTTATCCTTTTTATTTTATTTTTCTCTTTAATATTTGTATCATGATCACGAATAAGTGATACTGATATTATTTTCCGAAAATACAATAATTGAATAGTTAATGAAACGGTAACTATTCCAGACAATCAAATTCATTAATCTTATTGTAGACAGTATGCTATTGTAATCTAAGTTCGCTCTCTTAGTTTGTCGGGATAAACGCGATATTTTCAACAAATCTGTTTAGATGCAGAGTTAAAAAAAATTAATCAGTTAAAAATGTTACGTAATCAACAAATTTACACGTGCATTGCATGAGTAAATTGTAATTAGGCAGGTCACATTATTAAAGTCTTATAATGGTTAATTGATAATCCGTTTCCGAATGGGGCAATCATATATAGCCATATATAGTAAATTGTGACGCACATGACTATTAATGTAAACAATAGTCTGTTTACATTAGTTGTCAATCATTTTTTAGTAATATCTAGGCATTTATTAAACAGATTTGAATGATATTATTACATTAAAATCAGAAAATGATGCTCTACAAGTTTACTTAGAATGCAGATATATTTGCTTAGTAGAAAAATGACTTCACTTTGTCGTGAAGTGGCATTTGTGGCTTAGCAATTTTATATAGTATATCATATAGATTTGCGCGTTGCAATTTACCATATACGGTTACACCATTATGAAACGGATTATCAATTAAGAAAAGAGTCGATCAATTAACTGTGTCAACTTTCTTGGCAAATGTGCGACTAATCAGCCGTTTAAATAAATAAGGATATTAATATGACAGATAATGATAGGCAACGATTGATAAACGTATGTGCAAGATTTTGTGGATATACACCTGTGATCTGTACGATAGCTTATTGCGCATATATAGGGCATTTATCAGAGATTAAATGAATTAAAGTAAAATAATAATACGACATTGTTTTCTTTTCGTTTTTGAAATTAAATAAAAAATGATTACTGACTTATTCCGATTAACCTACAATGAACCAATGTCGGTTAAAATTTTTCGACGTTCTGTTATCGTTTTATGTGTAGGATTATCAATTGCTATATTTATAGTATTATGCATTCAAATTCATGATGAACTGCCTACAGTAAATATAATCTACAGAACTGCTAAAAATCTGCCTACACCAGGTAAGAACTTTTTTTAAAGTTAAAAATAACGATGATTTTAATTATGTATAACTAACGATGATGTTAAATAAAATTGTGCATAATGTAACTTATAAATCATTGCAGACATATATTTTTATTATGGCTATAGTTTTACTGTTAACTGTGCTTTAACCAATAGAACAGGTAAATATTGTTATAATATATTAATTGGTTTCACTTCAATAGTATAGCATATTAATTCGAATTATTTATTATAGGGAATTATAGTTGTAACAACGCTATAAGTAGACCCACATATAATACTACCAAGTCACAATATGTAGTTTCATTTGTATCAAATACAGTTATAACTTCTCAAGCTACATATGTTCTTTCGATAAATATCACTGATCCTAGGTACAACATTACAAATCAAACCGATTACTTGGAGATGTATGCATATGATAAAGGTAAGACTTTTTTTGTAAAATTAATGACAAGATCTTAATTACTTTATAGGTTTAACAATAAACAAATTTAAATGATTTAGAATATGATTTAAATATAATTCCATTAAGTGGTAAACAAATTCAATTTGAAGAATCACTTTTTGTGAAAAATATGTATTTTTTTGGGCAACCTAGAGATGACATAGCTGTATGTATTTGTAGATCTACAGCAATCACTTTGAAGAATGATTATTTATTCAAATTTAACCATATATTTTTTTAAAAAAAAATTGTAGCATTATGAATGGACATTCGATAGATGCATTAGAAAAGCTTTGATTTTTGATGTATTAAGCTATTTTGGTAGAGAAAAGTACCTTACCATGCCTTATCTTGATTCACATATGTGTAAGAATTAAAATCTTTCATATTTTATCAAATTTATTACAATTTTCTAAAATATTTTATTATTACTGATTAATGACCACAGCGACTGTTTCGACTGCGAATTCGGATCTTAGTAAGAATATTTTCATTAACGAGTCGTATTTTATTACTGTATTTGCCTTTATAATTTTTTTAAATTATTAATTAATAATTGCAGGGACAAACAATACTTATTTTGCAATACTTCGTTTTATTACGTCTCCTCCATTTATTTTGACAGAAGAAACGGAGGAAAGGTAATAAAAAAAAAACCTCCTAAATTTTGAAATTTGATCAATTCATTTTATAAATATTTATTATAATTAATTATCAATTATTACTAATTTCGCACGCAAATGAATAATAGGAGCAAAACTGTAAGTAGACATGCATGATACATTTTAATTAAAAATTTTCTCAACAATTATCATTATTTTGAATGAATAGATTTTGAGTGTGCTAGGTATTATTGGTGGTATTTGGAGTGGTGTTGCGGCTTTTTATATATTTTTATTTGGTGAGTTGATAATTTTAAATTAAAATTACAGTTTAATAATTTTACTCACCTGAATTATTTTTTCTTTAAAAACCCTGTTAGGACCTGGTTTAATCTCACCATGGGGTTTTGTGCAATCGAGATTATTCAAAAGTCACTATAAGAAAGACGCTTTACCATTTGTTTATGAACCCGATAGCGCTGATGATTCTAATACTTCAATACAAAAACGGCTTAAAAATTTAGAAAAAAGAATAGAATTCTATGATAGATTCATTTTCGATGATCCATTATTAAATTTTATTAAACAAGAATCATCACAACCCATTAAATCTACTACTTAAAATAGAAGTGCTTCTTTTAACTAAATGGTATTATTTCTACAATTGATATATTTGATAGGCTTGTATTTAAATTATGATCTGCACATCCGATAAACATATTCCTGATGATATTGAATAAAAACTAATACAAAAATCTTTTTTTATTAGTAAATTCAACTTTGATATGTAAAATTTAAAAAAAGTTTTATAATATATCGGATGCTTTCATTGCCATTAATATCTAAAACAGTTTTTTAAATAGGACGAACAAAGCAAAAATTATATTATTATTCCTATGAATTATATCCCAATTTTTAAGCTTTTACAATGAATTCTCAACTGCGTTCATCAATACTGATTTGCATTATACGTACGTACGAACCGTAAACACTATTGAATAAAAAGTAATATTTCATTACTGAAAACATAGATAAATGTTTTACTTTGGCAACTATTATCGATAATAACTAACTAGTTAGAATTTTATTTTATATTAATATTGTATTAATATTTAAATAAACGCTTAGATTGAATTAACATCATTTACAACTATATAAGATAAATTATATTTGACCTAGAACGTTGATCAACATATAAATTCCATATGAACATTCATTTAAAAAAACCTTAATGTGTGTATTTAGTAATTAAGGCCGTTGTTATCTTTGTAACGTTGCCTCGTCCCTGTTATATATTTTTTCCTTATTCCAAACATTTCATATTGATTATCATTTTCCTTAATTGTCTCAATTATATATTTTGTTATTATTATAATTATTAGCGCTTAGAAATAAAATTTTGGTTGGATTGACGACTTTTTTTGATAATTGATTTTCTTTTAAATATCTTTTTTTGGTAATTTTTGGTTTCACGAATTTCAACCGATTGTAGGTGATACTCTATCTCTTTCTCTAGCGCTTGATAAGAGCAGTGCATTGCGCTGCCCAAGCGCAAGCTCAAGCGCGCTCAAATTTTTTTCACTTATCGAATGACGGTTGTATATATAATAAAAAAATTACAAATGATAATTTAAAAAGTAAATTCGTGATACTGAAATTGCATAAATGAATATTGCATAACTTCATTACCAAAACAGAAAACAATCGCCTTACCTTATCGGGTAGAAAATTGATACGATAATCGAGGTAATGGACTAAAATGTAATCAATTCATGTGTGCTATTTTTGATTAACATTTTTTAAATTTGGACTATTGAGATTCCCGAATAAAGAAAAAAGTAAAATCATTATTAAACTAAAAATAACATCAAAAATCCATAATTAAGGGGTTTCAGAATTTGGTGCCGATTATTATATTGGTAATAATGGGATAGCATTTTTGCTCTGCGATGCACTTATATAATATTCGTTCATATGTGTGCATATTGTAAAAAGGCTAAGTATATTCATACATTTATATGTCCTGTATTCTATTTTTTTTCTCAAGAATTTTATTTTAAAACTTCATTCATTCAAGGTCAACAGAAGCTATGCAAGAATGCCCCGATGTGGATGCCAGTGAGGAAAAGCCGGTTCAATCCAAATTGAGGAAGGTGCAGGGGAAGATAAGTGATTAATCAATTGCCTAATAGGGATGTTTCATATGAAACTAATATAACAAAAAAAATTCTTAATAGGTATAAATGCATGGAAGTTAAGGCAGACAATGGCAGCTCCAGTAAGAAAACAAATTCGTACCTGACCCACCCTATCCCACTGAATCCTGCCATTTTGCAACCATGTGTGTACACAGCTGGCCTGCGTTAATTCAGGTGGGAAACTATCAGCTAATCTTAAACATCAATCTCAAGCAGCGATTGCTTGCTGCAAAACTCCTGGTCGACAGCCATTTCACGTATGCGAGTGAAAAGCCACCGGCTGACCACAAATAGCTAGATCAATTATACATCGAATGCACTGATGTATGCTATGTATTGTGCTGAAACAAGCTAATAAAGTTCAGTATCCAGCATTATGTGCTGGTGTGCTTCCAAATAAGACATGCATACAGGATTTTTCATATATGTTAGTTGATTATGATGACTCCTGCATGATATCTGTAAATGTAGTTATGAAAAAAATTTTAAAAAACAATTTGGCCTAACCAGTTCATTTCTGGCATATCCCTGATTAGTTATCTTTTCGATCTGTTGACTTCTGTCAACTGACAAAAAAAAAAGATCTGTAACAGAATTTTTTATATAAATTATGATAATTTCAAAACAAACTAACTTATCCCAAGACATGATTTTAATTATTTAGATGATTAAATTATCATATTTATGTAATCAATCTAGAATTATGATAAACCATTAGAGTGAGTAATGAAGTTTATTCTTTTTACTTTATGATAGTTTTCAAGAGAATGTATGTAATTAACCATAATTTTTTATTCATTCAATAAATTACTAGGTAAGTATGAAGTTTAATTCTGTTTACTTTAACAATTGTGTTTCAGGAGAATGTATTATTAGCTGTTCATTCAATAAATTACCAGAATGAATATGAACTTTAATTCTGTTCATTTTAACAATTGTGTTTCAGAACAATGTATGATTAACTATAATTATTTAATCATTTAATAAAATTACCAGAATGAGTATTATGTTTATTCGGTTCACTTTAATGATCATGTTTCAATAAATTATCAGAGCGAGTATGAAGTTTAATTCTGTTTATTTTGATAATTGTGATTCAAGATGATGTATGATTAATCATATTCATTTAATCATTTAATAAATTATGAGAGTGAGTATGAAGTATAATCTTTCCACTTTAATGATAGTGTTTCAAGAGATTGTATATACAATTAACCATAATTATTTAATCACCCAATAAATTACTAGCATGTGTATGAAGCTTAATTCTATCCAATTTAATGATTATGTTTCAAGAGAATGTATGATTAACCATAAATTATTTAATTGTTCAATAAATTACTAGGATAAGTATTAATGATTTTGAGGAAAATGCATTAATTGTAAATTACCAGTATAAGTATGAAGTTTAATTCTGTTCACTTTAATGATCATTTTTCAAGACAATGTATAATAAACTGTAGTCATATTTTCATTAAATAAAATCATTAGCATAAGTATAAAGCTTGATTTTGTTCACTTTAATGATTGTGTTTTGAGACAATGTACAATTACTGTAATTATTTAGTTATTCAATAAATCATTAGATGAGGATATCTGTAAATATTTGTTATGGTTTGCAAATTTGCAAATTGCTGCATACTCATATAATCACCTGATTGTTGTCCGATTGCATGATTGAAAAGTTTGTAAAAGATTGTAAAATGTGTTTTTCAGCTATATCTATGCACACTAAAAATTATTGCAGAATTGCACGACTGGACAACAATTAGGCAGTGTTGTACATTTTGGCTGTCCAAAGCCTTTTTTTTTGCTTGTCCATGTCCAAAATTGTCCAAAATGTCCAAGATTGTCCAAAGCTTGTTTAGGCTTTAATAAGCAATAAAGTTATCTAAAAAATATATAACTATATATTTTTTTAGGTACTGAACACATTCTAGTTAAAATTAAAATAGGCTATCTTAATAAAATTTTAAGTAATTTTACTTTATTTAATTGTCCAAAATTGTCCAAAATTGTCCAAATCATTGTCAAAAGCTGTTCTGTGACAACACTGCAATTAGGTAATTGTTCAAGTGATTGTAGTAATTGTATAGGTGTGCATTGATCTACAAATTTGATCAAAAAACATCAGTTTGCAAACTGTGATAATTGTTCAATAAATTACTAGTGTGAGTATAAAGTTTAATTCTTTTCACTTTAACAATCGTATTTTATAACAATGTATAATTAATTACAATCATTTAATTATTTAATAAATTACCATGCATTAATTTAAATTGACTACCAGTTTAATCCTTTAACACCATACTAAAGGCATGGCTAATATGCTAATATTTTTATAAATAAAGACATATTTATTATCAAATAAGTGATGTACAAATTATATTTAAATTAAAATTTGAATACATTTATTTATATAATATTCCTTATTATATATATATCATTTTATGCTTAACATGCCTAAATTTCAAATCGACAACATCAAATTAAACAAATAAGGGAGTTCAATTAAAATTTCAAATCTTATTTTGATAAATTAAGATGATATATTTATTATCAACTAAGTGATATGCAAATATTTATTTTTTAATTAAAATTTTGAATACTTATTTATAAATTATTTTATTGTTAATTGATACTACTTCTAATATCATTTTATGCTTAACATGTCTAAAATTTCACATCAGCAACATCAAATTAAACAAATAAATAATCTTCTATAATGAATACTCAACTAAGACTAATAAAGCTATAACTAAAGTTCTGAACAAAGGGGTTATTGACGAACTATTGGAATTAATACAAGCTATAGAACTGGATCGATATCTTACTATACGTGGAAAAACAATTAAATCTAACAATTTTTTCAAGCTCTTTTGCTTAATTATAATAATTTGCTTGAAAGTTCTTATTGGAAGCATATAAATATATAAGATAACTTAAGTAATATTTGTTAAGCTATATAAAAACAAAAATCTAAGCAAAAGTTAAAATAAGTTATATAAAAAATACTTTAAGTGAAACTTTTTAAGTTATAAAAAAATAATTTAAGCAAATGTTTAGTAATTAATCTAAAAAAAATAATTTATTAAGTTATCTAAAAGAATAATTTGAGCAAAGATTTAATTAGTAATTTGAGCAAAGGTTTAGTAAGCAATTTTGAGCAATACTCAGTAAGTAATTTGAGCAAAGATTTAATAAGCTATATAGAAAAATAACTTAACTAAAGGTTTAATAAATAATTTGAGCAAAGGTTCAACAATGCTATATAAAAAAAACAATTTAAGTGTGATTTAATAAGTAATTTGAGCAAAGGTTTGGCAATTAATTTGAGCAAATGATCAGTAAGCAATTTGAGTAAAATTTCTGTAAGTAATTTGAGTGAAAGTTCAGTATGTTATATAAAAAAACAACTTGAGCAAAGGTTTAATAAGTAATTTGAGCAAAGGTTCAATATGTAATTTTTGATCAAAAGTTCAGTATATGATTTGAGTAAAAGTTTTATTATTCACACTTTTATTAGCAAATACAAAAAAAAATAGTAAAATTCAAAAAAGTAAATATTTTTGTTAAAAAATTTGACTAATAGAAATTTATATCTATTATTATATAAAATAAATAAAAAAGAATAATAAAATAGAAATAATACTAGAAAACAGAAAAAAACAAAACCAAGCATCTTCAATCTTCAAGTATAAGCTTATTGCCTCTAATAAAATCTTAGAACAGATAGCTTTAACTTACAAAAAAAATATATTCTTCCCTCTTTATAATCACCTCCCATATAATCAAAACCTCTCTAATTATTCCTCTATTTGAGCCCAATTACTATTTAATATATATTAACAAATCTCTATATAAGCACACCTCTTTATAAGCACATTTTACAATTTTGCTCTTTACCTGCATTTATAATAATCGCAACAATTAAAATAATACTTTGAGCAGGCAACTTCAAACCAAAAAACAAACCAAAAAAATAATACAAATATACTATATTTGCAACTTTACTATATTTCTTTATTATATATGACTAAATATTAAATTACAAATTTCAAAATTAATAGATATTAAGATATACCAACTACTTAAGACTAGACCACAACTCTAATATTACTAATATGAAAACTATTAAACCAAAATTTATTATACTTCAAAAGTGTAAAAGTCCATTACACAATAAAATTATCCTAAGTCTACTCTATACAACTAGATTCTAAAATTTAATTTAGATATTAAACATTTTGGGATAATAATACTATGGCAAATAAGCTAAAAAAAGCAAACTCCCTGTGCATGAGCAGGCACATAGCTTGTTATCTTCAAGCAGTTATGTACTGCCCACAACTGTTACGTTACAGTACATCATTGACCATATATACTTTTGTTATTGTTCTGGGAAAACTTTTAAGCGGTTGATTGACGGATCCTCCTTTTAGTGTGTATGTACAGTATGTACATGATTGTTCAATTCATTATTTTAAAAAACATTACACACATGTGATATTATCTGGATGCGCTGGCTAGTAGCGTCAGACATTAGAACTTCTTTATTGATAATGAACAACATACATTAGTGCAATTAGTGTATAAGCCATAAAGAGATATGCTTCCAGAAATAGCAATAATCATTGCGCCGAGTATCATGGTCATCAGTTGTATTCACAGTGTATAGTTTATGTTACCACATAATGACAAGATTTCTCGTGGATTCTATTTTGAATTCATTTGGGTGGGAGGTAAATATTGCTTCTGGCAGAGATTCTGCTAACCTGCTTATAGCATGCATCTTCTTATACCTGCCCGATATCCAGCAATACTATGTGAACATTGAAGGAAACAATTTTACATTATTTCCATATTTTTATTAAATCATGTGATGTAAAATTTGCAGAATTAGTATAAAACTACTTTGTCAATGTATAAGTCATACCAGATAAGCTAGTTATCTGTTATAATATATAAATCATGGGCATCGACAGTATAAAAGCAATGCATATGGCATTCGGCCACGTACTTTTGCTATTATCCTGCTGATACCTGTGTATCTGTCAAATCATGTCAGATAGTATTCATAGCGATTTTAAATTAGGCGACTAATCTGACTTCATGTACTCTCTTCTATAGATGGATATTGAAATTATTTTTTGGCATTATTGTCCATAAATTTTAATTGATATATATTATTTTTAGTATTATTTGATTACTGCTGTTATGATTGAAAATCGAATCTCACATTTGATAATTAATAGATTTTGTAGATTTAGTAAAAATAGCATATTTAGCAGATATAGCAAATATGTAAATAATATAGAAATGTAACATCTAGCATAATGTAACAGTAGTAAAGATGAGCAAATTGGCTCTTTTTACACTATATATGCACATGGTATGCTGTATGTATGCATGCATGCATGCATATTACCGTATACTTCTGAAAATAAGCTACTCCGAAAATAAGCTATCCCTTGGTTTTGACCAAAAAACCTAAAAGCTTGTTTTACCCGAAAATAATCTACCTCACTTTTTCGATTCCAACAATAATAAAATTTTTTGTTCTGAAAATAAGCTACCCCTTTTGTCATTGCCCAAATATCCATAATTAGAAAATATCGCACTTAGTGCATATATGCAATGGTGAGAATATCGGTTATTTTATTCCCACCATTGTATATATATGCATACTTACCCCTAAAAACTATCTATCGCCCTGCCCTTTTACCATAAATATTCATCTGCCTATCGTAAAGATCCATTTTCCCACCTATATACATATTATTAATTCTTACCTGCCCGTGAAAAACTTAAATAAATAAACAAATACTATAAATAAAATAAATAAAATAAATAAATAAATAAATAAATAAAAAATAAAAGAAAAATTTAAAATTAAGTTATTAATAAAAAAAATAATTAAATTAAAAAAAAATAAATAATAAATTATTAAAAAAATTAAGAAAAAATCTGAAAAATAAGTAAATAAAAATAAATAAAAATAAAATACACGAAAAAAAATTTAAAAAAAAGTAAAAAAAAAAAAAGAAAAAAATAATTAATAAAAAATAATTTAATAAAATTACATTAACGATAAAAAAATAAATACATAAATAAAAAAAAGTATTTAATTATAGTAAAAAAAACCAAAAAACGATACTGATAAGTTAAAAAAAAATTTTAATTTGTAAATAAAAAAATAAAAGCAATACCAGTAATTGATTAATAAAAAAAATAAAATAAATAAATAAATAATAAAAAAAATAAAATAATATAAATAAAAAAAAATTAAAATAAGTAAAAAATAATTTTAAAAATAAATAAAAAAAATTAAATTATTGTTGCTTTTTTTTTAATTATCGAAATTATTATTTTTAACAGGTTTGTTTGGGTTTATAAACCCGAAACAAACCCGATTTGTTATTTTTATACCGGTATCTGATATCGATATACAAGGTATGTATGTATTATTTATTTTAACTTATTGGTTATTATTTATTTACATATCGGTACCATATTTATTTTTTCTTTTTTTTTTGATTTACTGGTATTTTTTTTATTTAAAAAAAACAAATGCCATTAATAAAATAAATCAGGTTTGCTTCGGGTTTATAACCCAAGTAGACAACAAAATATATATAAATTTATAATTTCAGGTTTAAAACCCGAAAATAAGCTACCTATTTAGTTTCTTAAAAAGTCATAACACCCGAAAATAAGCTAACCCCGTTTTTTTTATTAAAAATTGCCCAAAAAAAGGTTGCTTATTTTCGGGAATATACGGTATATGCACTATAGTTAATTGAGTCTGAGTCTGGTCCAGGTCTGGTCCAAAGTCTGCAGACTAGTTTGAGTCAAATATTTTTATATGTATTTTTTATGCTGGACAGGTTTACTTAGTGCATGAAGTAAGAATTAATTAGTAAAAATTGGTGAATCATAGGATTTTTTAGAATTTTATTAATAAAATTTTACAAAATCTTATGATTCACAAAATTTTACTAATTAACTCTAACTTAATCCACTAAGTAAACTTGTTAAGCACCTAAAATATATATTAAATTGGTATATTTGTTTTATTTTACTTGAAATTTGGAAGAAAGATGCATAATTTTAGATTTTTGATCAAAAAGTCAAATTTAAGCATCTTTTCCCTGAATTTTAAGTAACATAAAAACAACTCTACTGATTTAATGCATTTTTAGGTGCTAAACACAATTACTTAATGCATAAATTTAGAATTTGTTAATAAAGTTTTGTGAATCATGTAGATTTAGTAGAATTTATTAATAAAATCTATAAAATCTTATGATTCACAAAATTTTACTAATTAACTATAACTTAATGCAATAAGTAAACTTGTTTAGCATCTAAACATATATCAAATTGGCATAATTATTTTTATTTTACTTGAAATCTAGAGAATAGATGCACAATTTTGGATTTTTGATCAAAAAAGTCAAATTTAAGTATCTTTTTATCAAATTTAAGTAAAATAAAAACAACTCTGCTGATTTAATGTATTTTTAGATGCTAAATAAGTTACTTATTGCATTAAGTTAGAATTAATTAGTAAAATTTTGTGAATCAGAAGATTTTATAGAATTTTATTAATTAAATTCTGTAAAATCTTATTATTCACAAGATTTCACTAATTGATTCTAACCCAATGACTATCTAAACTTATTCAGCACTTACAAATATATTAAATTGGTAGAATTGTTTTTATTTTACTTGAAATTTGGAGAAAAGATGCTTAAATTTGAATTTTTTGATCAAAAATTCAAAATTATGCATCTATCCTCTAAATTTCAAGCAAAATAAAAATAATTAAGCCAATTTGATATATGTTTAGGTGCTGAACAAGTTTACTTATTGCATTAAATTATAATTAATTAGTAAAATTTTGTGAATCATAAGATTTTATAGAATTTTATTAAAAAATTTCTACAAAATCTATATGATTTGCAAAATTTTATTAACCAATTCTAACTTTATGCACTAAGTAATCATGTTCAGCACCTAAAAATATATTAAATCAGCAAAGTTGTTTTTATGTTACTTAAAATTTAGTGAAAAGATGCTTAAATTTGACTTTTTGATCAAAAAATCTAAAATTATGTATCTTTCCTCATAATTTCAAGTAAAATAAAAATAACTTTGCTAATTTAATATATTTTTAGAAGATGAACAAGTTTGCTTAGTGAATAAAGTTAGAATTAATTAATAAAAATTTGTGAATTATAAGATTTTATAGAATTTTATTAATAAAATTCTATAAAATCTTATGATTCACAAAATTTTACTAACTTAATGCACTAAATAAATTTGATCAGTGCAAAAAAATACATATAAACATATTTAAATCAGTTTAATCTGCTGATTTCAGATCAGACCTAGACCAAATACATAATTGAGTTTGAGTCTAATCTGAAGTTTGAAATTAGTAAAATTTAGAGTCTGGGTCTGGTCTGATCCCAGAAACACTAGTCACACTAATTCTATTTTAACTAATTTTGTATGGCATGTATTAAATTACTTAGACCATGTGCATGCACGCATAGTGCCCATCTCAAAACAGTAGTCTCATTTATAATCATATTAATAAATGCTTACCAGGTGTTATAATCTTGGGAGAACTTATAAACTTCAATGCCAATCTAGTGCAATTATTAAGGGGCTGGATGTTTATATAAAATGTATATGATTTTTAATATTAGGAATAGTCATTATATTTATTGTGTGAATGATTTACATGAAGCTAATTAAATAGAGTGATTCCTTCTCATTACATAAAGTGTCCTTTAAATATGTATGCTAGATTTACCTGATTATCAAGAATGAAGTTAAAAGAACAACTATTTAAAATTGTGGTAGTGAGAACTTATGCAGGGATATTAGTAATGATCTACTAATTATGAAATATAGTATCAAATTAACATATAAAAATTTTTAGCGTGATACTGGTTACTTGAGCACTAAAGTGATAAGCACTGGATTCTTTTTTTTTTTTTTGGCATGTAAGGTAATGGGACCTATTGTTAGAAATGACCCTATTGTTAGAAATCTTTTATTTTTTGTCACAACACACTATAAAACACAAATTTTTTCAAACAATTCATATGAAATACAAATATATAAGTTAGAATATATCATATTGCATAAAATTAACTATATGTATATTTATAGAACCATATTTACCACTCTAGAAACTTTTGAAACAATTACAAAAGACAAATAGGCTAATTTACAAATTTGATAATAAGTTTTGATCTGCTAATCTGTTTTGGATGATTTTGCTACCAAAATGTTCATCTCAGTGAGACGATTCTAACAAGCACAAAATCGTTAAAATTCGATCACAGGATCCCAGGTTATTACGATTTTGTACTATTTTATTAGTAAATACATAGTAATTTAAAATTACTAATAAAATAGTACAAAATCATGACGATCTTGAGATCCTGTGATCAGATTTTAACGATTTTGGGCTTGTTAGAATTGTCTCATTGAGAGAACATTTTGGTAGCAAAATCATCCAAAATGGATTAGTGGATCAAAACCTATCATCAAATTTGTAAATTAGCTTATATGTAATACAAGAGAAAGTAAATATTAAACAACAAAAACTTAAGAAATAAGAGCAAAAAAAGAATAGAGAGCAGCAAAAAAATACAAAAAAAGAAAAACAAAATATAAAAAATAATAATATAAAAAAAAATTTTAAATTTCTAAATTTTTTTAGAATAATTATATTAGATTTCTAACAATAGGAGCCAGTGGTCAAATTTTAACCAAATTTTACAAAGTTTTAAACATATTATAAAAAATTTTTTTTATATATGAATATAATACAATTTATATATTATTAAATAATAGATAGATTATAAATTTTATATATAAAATTTTATAAAAATATATTAACATTTAAAAAAATTTTAGATGTAACAAAAAAAAGTTTCTAAGAATAGGTGCCATTACCTTACTTATTGTTCGTAATTTTTTATTATTATCATAATTTATATAATTCATTACATATTGTAATTACAAATAAAACTTTAACATATATATATTGAATTTAGAACTAATTTATTCTTGAGTTAAATTCGACCTAATTTAGTTACTCATCTATATTAGGATTTATATTATAACTATTATACCTGCAATGTATTCACTGTATCACTCACATTTCCAACAAAGATCTTCCATATAGGTGACTAGCAGGTAATTGTAATTTTAGATTAACTCCCTGTATAGTACTAGTTATTTCACTGGTTACTTCCTTAAGATCTGGTTTTTACCCTTCTTAACACCAGACCCTCCTACTAATCTCAAGGCCTTCAATTAATTACACTTCTAGGACTGGTTGACAGATAGTATTTATATGTTCAATAATAGTCTTGTGGTTTGCTTATATATGTTAATAGAAACTTCTGTATGTTGGTAAGGTACAGGCGATATTGCATAACATTGTCATTTCCAACTAGCTTCATAATATAGGTAGCTTTTGTCCAAATTGGTTGGTATTTTAAAGTTGATACTCTTGTTTGTATATATTACCATACTATTAGCCCAGTGCATTATTAAATACAGTTATCCCTCCCTATATTCACAAGTTGGTCGTGCCCTGTTATTGTCTATAAAAAAATACCTTGTCATAGTCACGTGCCCATATGCTAATGAGTGTTTAATATAATATATAGCTGTAACATATTAAATACTATTAAAAAATTTAAAATGTTTAATAGTGAATAACTTTTGATCTAGTGGCCCAATTTAGATAAAATAACAATATCTCAATGAGACAATTCTAATAAGTCTACAATTATCCAAGTCTAATCATGGAGCCAAAGATTGCTAAGGATTTTTTACTCAGATGTTTAAATTTAATCAATTCTTAAACACATGAAGTGGCACAAATCCTTAATGATCTTAGGAACTTTAATCAAATTTTAATCATTTTGTGCTATACTTGCAGTATACTTGCCACCCAAATTAGTTGCACAGGATAAAATCCCAAATCCCAAATAGTTAAAACCTATTTGGGATTTTAATATCACAAGTGCCAAATGCCCAAATAGTATTTACTTTTTATATATATCCCAAATCCCAAAATTATTCCAAATCCCAAATTATCCAAATCCCAAAATATCTAATTAATAATCTAGTAGCAATGCATATACAATATATATACAATATATGTACCTAAAATATTTAAATTTCAAAAGTTTCAAAGTTTCACTTTATACTATTATACATATAATTTACCAACCTTGTAATAAAATTGCAAAAAAAAGAGCTTGTCATAGTGTTTGGTTTGTTATAGTGTACTTGTTATAGTATATATATTATCCCTTAGATTGTAACACAGGCAAATTTGCCTGTGTATTTTAAAATTTTTAATAAAATTTTAAATATTGATTTTAGCCATATCTTTTCTAAGTAAAAAATATTCTTTAAGTTTTGTTTTAGTAACTTTGTTATAAAATTTTTTTAAAATCATTAGAAAACTTTAATATAATAAATGTTTAAAGTTCTTGTATTGGCATTTTTACTATTAAAATTTTTCTTTAGATTTTTTCAAATTTTATATGTTCCCGTCTATAAAAAAAATCTTTACTTCTAATACAAGTCTTAATTTTTACAAGTAAATCATTAAAGTTGCAATAATGAAAGTTGTCATCCTTTATATAAACTACAATATTGTCTTAAGAACTATAGTTCTAAAACTAAAACTAAATAAGATCGCAGAAAAATTGTAATAAAATTTTTTAAAAAAATTTTTTCTTAAAATTATCTATTTTCAGCTTATATGTAACTATAATTTATTTTCTTATAATATAAAAACTAATTTTGCAAAAAAGTAATCCTTATTTTCAAATATAATTGTACAAAGTTTTATTTAATTATTTTAGTATTTTAAAAAAGTAAATCAGAGCTAAAAAAGTGCAAAAACGCAGGCAAATTTGCCTGTGTTCTACTACAATCTAAGGGATAGTATTCATTATAAACAGGTTTATAATTTGCAAAGTTATTTGTAATATATTTAACATTTTATATAATCTATTTATATTTTAATAGGTATTTGTTTGCTGTACTAATTTAGTACAATGTACTAAATTCAGTACATCATAAAAGCACAATTTTAAAAAATTAGTATTATTAACTTCAAACTAAATTTATCTAATATATAATCCTATATTTAAAAGTCATTTTAGAATATTTAAAAATTAGATCTGAAATTTTTTTATATTTTTAAAAATTTGTTTGCTACTAAAAGTGCAAAAAAAGATACTAAATTATAAATAGCAAAATTTTGATTTAATAAAATTTTTTAAATTGCTTAATAAAAGTTATAAAACTAATTTTTCTAGTTCTAATAATAGTAAAATCATTAAAATTAGTTCAGTAGATAAAAAGTAACAAGTAATTTAATTTTACTAAATTTTTACTATATTTTTACTATAGTTTACTATATAAATATACAAAAAATCTAACCATTTTTAGGCATGTGTAACTTTAAAACAGGTATATTTAAGCCATTTAAAAAAAAAGATTACTTCAATTCACAGGCTGTGAAATTCACACCCCGTTTTAAAAAGTTTTCTATTAAAGTTAGAGTTAGGGTTAGGATTAGAGTTATAAAAATAGCAACCTTTATAGTAAAATTTAGCAAGTAATTTTTTTTCGCATAAAAAGAAGTAGTTTCATAAGCTAGATTTTGCATTATAAGTAATTTTTTGATTTTTTTGTAAAAAAACTTTGTTTTTGTTACACAAAAAAAATTTACAGATCGTGCTAATTTTGCAATTTTGATTGGCAGATGCAGGACTGTGAATTTTACAGCCTGTTAAAATTAGCAATACTCTTTAAAAAATTATTATTTATATTTTTTAACTATATCAAGATCAAAACTAGGTTCAAAACAATCTAAAAATTTAGTATTTTTTTAATTTTATTATAAATTTTTATACAGTATTATTTTTTTAAGCTGTACTAAATTTAGTACAGAAAAATTTTAGAGAAATGCACAAGGTTTAAGAACAAACTGTATAAAATTTTTATTATTAAGCATTACTAAAATTATACAAAAAGATAGTTCTAATATTAAATATATTTTAACAAAATTTAAATCAAGGTTAAATATTTAATTTAAAGAACTGGACTAGACGGCACCTCATGCACATTGTGCCCCTATTTTGATATCTCAAAATTTTACTAGAGTAACCCTTGTTGCACTTTTAACAAAAAATGATTCTCTTGCAATTCTGTACTAATTTTGATCCTAACCCTAACCCTAACCCTAATTCTAGGTAAAATTAATTAATAGTACATTAGGGGCACAAAATGCACAGGAGCACCATTTAGAATTTTCCTAATTTTTTTTGTATGTACTAAATTTAGTAAAAAGCTTGCATATACCCATTATTCTTTCAAAAGTTATAATATATAAGAAAGTTTTACAAGTACAATTAGTATTACAAATAGGTAATATAAATCACTATAAATATTAAAGTGAAATTACTTTGCAGAGTAGCTATCTTTTCAATAATTATTTTTGCAATAATTAATATAATAAGAATAAATGTAAAAGTAAATTTGCTGTTTGCAATAATATATATTTACATATCAAATTTATTGTATTTATAAAATTTAAGTTTATTAATAAGTAAAAATTATTATTATTAGTTAATATTAAATTTATTTTTAATTTAAAATTAGTATTTATTTGAAATTTGTATTAATTTAAAATTTGTATCTAATTTGAGTTTTGTATCTAATTTGGGGTTTGTATCTAATTTGGAATTTGTATCTAATTTGGAATTTGTACCTAATTTGGGATTTGTACCTAAATTGGATTTGTACCTAATTTGACTTTGGGATTTTGGTAGTGGAATTTGGGATTTGGAATTGGGATTTATAGATTTGAATTTGGGCGGCAAGTATATTTTGGTCTCATTAGAATTATCTCATTGAGACAAACATTTTGGTAGTGCTTCATCCAAATCAGGTTATTAAATCAAAAGTTATTTTCTGCTAAACCTTTAAGAAGCTTTAGTAGATAATTTTAAATATACTTAATTTGAATATTGGCCAATTAGATTTTATAAACTATATTTAGTTAGAAATTGGTGACTATAGTGAGAGTTTATTATTAATAAAATTGTTAAAAAATCAATTTTTATAGTGATAGTAATTATAAGTAATTTGTGACTATAATGAGGTTTTTTACTATATTTTAAGCTTATTGCACAAAATTGGGTACTTAAATAGAAGTGTGACTATATGGGGTATAACTATAGAAAGGGACGACTATACTATTTACATATTATTATACATTTCCTATATTCAAACCAACTCTCTACATATTAGGTATAATTGTTTTCACATGTGCCAGAGGTGTTTCTATTTGGCTAGACCAATCCTTTACTATAGGTCTTACTATATTTCACCATTTCTTTTACTATTCCAGTTTTCTTACTACCTAGTTATCCTTTTATACAAGTATCCAGACTATCTGAATGTTGGTATTGCCTAAGACCTCTTTAGCCAGGGCTTATATATACAACTTTTATATGATCGAAACTTCTATAATATCCACTATTACATATAGTATCTCTCTTTATAGTAAATTTTCTTCTAGGAATTTATAATTCAGATTTGTTCTTCATATGGAATTCTATATAGAGATAGTTAGGTTGGTTTAGATTTGGTTTAGGTTTCAAAACCTTTAGGCTTTACTTATAAATCTAAAAACCTAGGTTTTAAACTAGGTTTCAAACTTAAACCAATCCAGGTTTGGTTTGAAACTAGGTTTCAAACCTGGTTCCAAAACCTAGTTCAATCAAAGATAGTAATAAATTACTTTATTAAAAAGATTCAGACAGATTTTGCTAATTATTTATCTCACATAATATATAATATTTCAAATTTTACTACTTCTGAACTAGTGAGTCTACACAGGTAAAACTATGATTTTTGAACTTCTTTTGGACTGTTCTATAACGGATCCTTTTTCTATTTAATTAATATTAACTGTTTTTAAGCTAATTTCACTTAAAATATGTAAAATTAAAAAATTGCTCTATAGTATTATAAAACATTTCAAGAGGAATCCAAATATTATATTCTTATTTGTATAGATATACTGGTTCATAAATAATAGAAGTTCAAAGTTCATGGCCCTAAAAAAATTGATTTACATGCACATCTATATTTGTTGATTAATATATAGTATGTATATTAAAATTTCTATAAATTCTAGATCAACTAATATTGCAATAGAACTTTAAACTGACTTGTTTTGTTAAAAAATTCAAATTCTACTTATTGCTTTTTGCAAAATAGTATGACATATTATTTTTTTAATTCTATGAATTCTGTATGTTACTATTATTAAAACAATAATAATATGCAGAATTGCAAAAATAGTTTCTGAGTTGCTCTATGAATTCTGAATATTATAATAATATAAAGAACTTATTGGATTCAAAACCATTATTTGTTGCTCTATTCAGCAAAGAGCAATAATAATAATAAATAGATTTAAAAAATATTAAGATTGAAATTCTTTTTAATTATTGTTATAGGCTAAAAAAGATTCTTGCTATAAATGACCAAGTTGTAATATAAAATGTAGTAATGTAAAAAAAAATCTCTAAAATATTAAAAAGCAAAGGTTACTTTGCAGAAGTAGCTATAATTCTGTTTTTAAGTAGTATTGCTAAAATATATAGTTGAAATGTATACAAATAGCTTTTTCAATGTAAATTGAATTCAAAATATTTTTGATTTTTAAAATTAAATATTTATTAAGTGTATTTAGAATCAAGTTAATTCTAAAAATTCTAAATGAATCTATTCTGACATATAATATGTATATCTATACTATATTTAGAATATTTAATAATTTTTAACAGCATATTTTTTTTTATGCAAAGCTAATTTTTTAAAAAGAATAATTTATATAGAATATAGAATAGCAACAATTTTCTATCCAAATTTCATTAAAAGAATGCTTGTTATAAGTTTCAACAATTTTTATTAGAATTTAAAACTTTGTTGCTTATTTTATTAGGATGTCCATTTATATAGTACTGTATATGTCTCAAACATTTTGAAAAAATAAGACAAAAAGTTCTCATTGCTATTTAAAAATTCTACTGATTTTTATTTTAGTTAATTTATATTTATAATAAAATAAATTCTGAATAATATTTTAAAATAAAAAAATATTGTATTATTAACAGACTGTATTTTTTGTGCAATATGCAATATTTAAAATTTTCAGATAACATACAAAAAAAAAAAAAGCAAATTGAAAAAGAGGAAAATAGAACTTTGAATTATACTATACCATTTTAGATAAAAAATAAGGAATTAGTTCTATGATTTTATCTTTGCTTTCAGTTTAATTAGATTCAGCCTAATCAAAAAAGATAATTATAAGTATTAATTTTTTTTATTACTAAATTATAAATTCAAAATGCGAACTATTTTCTTTACAATTATATCATTTTTGATTCAACTTTTAGTACACATTGATGCTCTTGAAGTTGCAGAGTTGAGGCAGTTTCAAGTTTTTGACATAGTATTAGTTGCTATTGAAAAAGCCTATTTATATACTACACTTGTTGCTTGAATTGACAAGTAATCTTTAGCTATAGAGGCTAATATTGAAAACTCTTTTGCATGAATTTGTTACTATAATAAAGAAGCAACAATTTATCACAAGGCAAGGCTAAGTATTGTTCTAATTTATTTGCAGCTTTCTGATTTATAAAAATTGCTTTATGATAATATCATTTAATTTCATGAAAATAATTACATATTGAATTTTTTACAATATTAGATAAAGCATTATCAGATGAGAACCCCGAAATATACATAGATAGATCAGATATTAGTTTGCTTATTTTTGGTGTTTTTTATACAAATCTTTTCTATTTATAGTAATTTTTGCTTATTTTGAGGTTTTTTCTGCAGATTTTTCTATTTTTGGTAATTTTTTAATTAACCTGGCCTATCTGTGTATATTTTGAGGTCCTATTAGATATAGTATATTGATCAAATACTTTTCTAATTTTACTAATCACTCAGTAGTTTAGATCCTTTCTCAAATAATAAAAGTTTAGTCTATGGATCAAGAATTGTAGCAATAGCTGCCTTATTATTGATTATATTTCATACTCACTAATTTTTTTACAAATTGAAGAGGCCAACAAATATTAACTAAAGTTATCATTATCTATATAATTTTGAAGATATTCTTTGATACTGCTAAATACAAATTGAACATCAGTAATAGTTGGATATGAAGATGTAGATAATAATTTTGTAGCTTTTTCTAGCAGTTCTATTAAGACAAGTATTTTTTAAGTTAAAATGTTTAAATTATATTAGCTATATAATATATTATTGTAGGTTTGGTTCTCTGGGTAGAAGACTTCATTGCTATAAAAATTGTAGTAGGGCTAAAACCCTGGAGTTTTTTGTCATAAGATGTAGATATTTAAGCAGAAACATACTTTTGGTTATTTATGCTATTCTATAAAACGTAAAACTTATACTCTTTACAAGTTTTGGTACCCTCGATATTTCTTTTGGGTTTTTCAAAATTTTTGCCAAAAAGTGAGAAATATAGCTTATTCCATTCAAAAGAGTTGCAATATTTATTCTACCCAATTTGGAAATGTGGCTACCAAATTGGAGCCCAATTAGAGCAAGTTTGACACCTGTGAAATAAACAATAAATAACATGTGAGAACAATCTGGAGGAAAATTTCAGAAAAAGTTTCTTTCTTTCTAAAAGTTTCTTTTAGGCATAGCTTTTTCGTTTCTTTTTTCTTTTCTTTTCTTTGATATACATATAATACTTTGACAAATATGGGTTTGTGCAGTATTATATAATTTTTATCTTTAGCACTGGTCTTTAGTAGTGCTTAGTGCTTTTTCTTTTGCTCTCTGTGTCTTTTTATATTTTTTTGTTAGTTTATATCATTAGTATAGAATTTTTTTCGTTTCTCTCATCTTTATTTTTTATGATTTTTGTTAGTTTTGATTTTTTGTTTAGGTCTTGTAGTTATTTCCCCATTTTTTTATTACCTTTTGTTTCTCTTTTCATTTGTTTTTCTTGAATGGTTGAGTTTATCCTCGCTATTGATACTAGGTGGAAGGGATTTGAAGAAAAATCTTCTGTTGCTCTTTGACGTGAGCTAACAAACATCAGCAAATTTTATATATAGATATATATCGATTACTAACAGGTAAGATATATATTGATACTAAATATCTTTGCCAATTTCTATTGATAGTGTTAGTAATCAATATATATCTGATTATCAGATATATATCAATTACTATCACTATTAATAAAAATCAGCAGGAGTATTTAGTATCGATATATATCTTACCTGGTTAGTAATCAGTATATATCTATATATAAAATTTTCTGATGATATAGATATTAATCGATATATATCTGATATAATATTAATTAATAATTATTATAGTTATATTCACATACTTATACTTTTTGCAATTTTTTAAATGTTTTATAGGTTTTTGCAAGTTTTTGCAAGTTTTCACAATTTAATATAAAATTTTATTTTTTTATTTATTATTATATAATTTTAAATTATTATACAATATTTGCAAGTTTTCACAATTTAATATAAAATATTATTTTTTTATTTATTATTATTATATATTATATTTTAAATATTACATATTTTATTATATCTTACGTGGAAGAACTAATTAATGACGGTCAGACTCAACGTACAGAGCAGACTTTAGCTTCTTGCACAACTGTGAGAACCGAGTATACGGTGAGCGCCTCTACAGAAGACAACTAAAGTACTTCAGATACCATATCTTCATCTCCCTTTGAAGTACAACTCTCCTTTAATACTTCTCTATCACTAACTGCTACCAGTTCTAACAACTACCCAATATCAGAAATCTACGATGAATCTTTACTTGAAAAAGACTTCAGTGATGAAGAAATTGAACTACCCACAAACTCTTTGAGTGAAAGAAACTACATTAATCCCAATCTTAACCTTCTTGAAATATATGACCCAAAAGCATGTTATAACAAATTCCTTTATTACCATAGACTACAAACACTCCCTTCTCCACAAACTGTGGGTTCCTTCTTGCATTACATACAAGAATATTATCCTATGTTCTATTCAAACCAATATATAAAAATTTCTATCAAACCACATTCCAGATTTGACCATATTTTCACAGAAGCACACATATACCTTCCATATGAAAATTTTATACCAGATCATATAATATTTCCACCTTTTGAAGATCTACTATATTACTCTGATGTAGAGCTTAAATCACCCAATAACAACCACTTCCGATACAATACACCCCAGCCACACAACGCATCT
>QKWP01000005.1:220705-260504 GCA_003550325.1 Gigaspora rosea | reverse complement strand
TTAGCCTCACCTATAAAAAATATAATATAGAACAACCTACACGCCGTGCTATCAAAAATATCTGCAATGCACACACAATCGCCATGTGGTCCTCTCAACACAGAATTCAACAAATCATTCCCATAGCTCAACAAATAGATTGGAATGCAACCTGGCTATACCTGAACCACAATCACAAACGCACTCACAACTATACTAATTTCAAGCTTAGCTCTCAAAAATCTTTTCGCATAAAATGCTTGTTAAAAATGCTCCCCACTCTTTCATACTTTCTTTCTACTAACTCTTCAAATACGCACCCTACTTGTACCACATGCAACCAGACCGACCATGGATTTCATTGGCTACTCTGTCCAGACTCAAATAATATTTCAAATATCATCCATAACACAATTACACAATTCTCCTTTTCTGACCTACCTGAACTATCCCCCTACGAACTACAACAGATACGTAACAACCTCCTAACCCACTACTGCCTCTCCCCCACACGAACTCCACCATTTAATACTACAAATTTCTATACCACAATCCAAGGCTACATTCCAAAATCTCTTATCAATATTATATCCCAGCATACTTCTTACAAAAACGCATTCAACACTACTATTAAGCTTCTTCTACTTATTTCACAAAGAATTCATTAACAACTATGGAAACCATACTGCATAAACTTAGCACACTAGAAATCTACACAAGCCCTATCTCAACCCCATTCTACACCCACCAAACATTTACATACTTCTCGTCACAATAGAACACTATATACATACAGCTGCATTTGTGGATTACCAGACCAACAATATGAAAATAACAATAACACATGCCCACCCTTAGGCTTAGCACTCAGAAAAACAGACATCTGGTCACATAACTGGATAAAATATAGCTTTTCAACTAACTCTATTCTCCATATCCAAATCTAGGTGAGTTTTAACCACTCTAGTAGGTTTAGGTTGCAGATAAATTAGTTAGAAACTTCTATCTATAGTCTGAGTCTTAATTCTTGTATATTTAATAATTGTAATTTAAGAAACCCCATGAGGAATCTTACACATTTTATTAATAAAGATAAAGGCAAAACCTCATCTTAACACCAAAAAAAAATATATATATATATTTTATTATATCTTATATATTATAAAAAATGACAAAAAAAAATAAACCCAAAAAAACGAAACTAAAAAAAATAAAAAATGAAAACAAAAAAAAATAAACTATTATATTCCTTATATTTGCTAATATTCACTTATATTCGCTTATATTCGCTTATATTCGCTTATATTCCTTATATTTGATATTTCTTGCAAAGTGCTGGAAAAGTTAGAATAGGTATTCTTGTAAAGTGCCAGAAAAGTTAGGTTATTTTCTTGTGAAGTTTTGAAAGAAGTAAAGAATAAATAAAATTAAATAAAATTAAAATAATAAGTAAAAAAAACCAACAAAAAAACAAAAAACAAAACTGAAAAAAATAACGAATAAAAAAAACTGAAAAAATAAACTATTACTGTATATTTGCTTATATTGGCTCATATTTGCTTATATTCAATTATATTTGCTCATATTCACAACTTTTTGCATAGTGCCAGAGATGTTAGAATTGGTATTCTTATAAAGTACTGAAAAAGTCACATCATTTTCTTGCAAAGTTCTAAAAGAAGTAAGAGATAAATAAAATAAAATAAAATTAAAAAAAAATAAGTAAAAAAAAAGAAAACAACAAAAATGTAAGCAAACTAAATAAAAAATAAATGAAGCCCCAAAAAAATAAAATAAAACCAAAAAAAACAAAAGAAGAATGAAAAACAATGTAAAATTGATAAAGATCTAAATTATAAACAAAAAAAAAATAAACAAAGATCTAATCTAATCTTGCTGTACAATCATCGAAAATTATGAAACATTTTGAAGATAGAGGTCTGACTTAATAAATAATATTTACTGAATATTCACAGAATATTCAATATTCGCATATATAATTTTTCACTAAATGAATATTCGAATATTTAAAATTTCACTAAATACATTTATTGAAAATTCATTAAATATATATTTATATATAATTTTATAATTTTACAAGTGTTTTGGGGCGCCGCTAGCGCCCTTTCAATAATAGAAAGTGCCAATAATGAACAAAACAACAATTTTTAAAATTCCGTTATGTCCCAATTAATATGCTAAATCCTATACTAACTATTATGCTATGACCCATATTACAGTATTATTATGCATGCCCGTACTAACCACCATGCTATCTATTTTGCTAGTCCCGAACTTTCATGCTTTTACTATCATGCTACATTCGTTATCACACAAAATGTTAGTACTATATCAAAAAAAAAAAAGACAAAAAAAAATACTACTGTATTACTAATGTCTTGACTATCATGCATGCCCATACTAACTACCATGCTACTAACTATTTTGCTACATCCCGAACTATCATGCTTGTTAGTACTGTATTACAATAAAAAAATAATACTGTGCTACTAACTATTTTGTTATGTCCTGAACTTTTATGCCTCTACTATCGTACGTTTGTTATTGCATTATGTTTCGCTCATTCTAAAGAAAAAAAGAAGCATTAGTACTATACATAAAAAAAAGAAAAATTACCATGTTACTAACGTCCCAATCTATCATACCTCTACCATCTACTATCATGCTATGTTCTGTTCTAAAGAAAATAAGAAATGTTAGTACTGTATAAAAAAAATATATATATATATTACCGTGCTACTAACTATCTTGTTATGTCCCGAAGCTTCATGTTTCTACTATCATGCTATGTTAATTATCATGCGAAACGTTAGTATTTATCAAAAAAAATACGATTATGTTACTACCTACATGTATCTTGCTACGTCGCGAACTATCATACTTCTAGTATCATACGTTTGTTATTGTGCTATGTTCTATTCTAAAGAAAAAAAGAAGTATTAAAGAAAAAAATATATATATACCGTGCTACTAACTATCTTGCTACGTCCCGAACTATGATGCTTTTACTATCATACATTCGTTATTTTGCTACGTTCAGTTCTAAAGAAAAAAGAAACATTATTACTGTGTATAATTATACAAAAAAAAAATAATAAATATTACCAAGTTACTAATGCTCTGAACTATTATACTTCTATTATCATATTATGTTTGTTATCATGCTATGTTCTGTTCTAAAGAAAAAAGAAACGTTAGTATTGTATATATATAAAAAAAAGATACTACTGTGCTACTAACTATTTTGCTACATCCCAAACCATCATGCTTCTACTATCATACCACATTCATTATCGCATGAAAAGTTGGTCTTGTATTAATAAAAAAAATACTAACATACTACTAACTATCATGTTTCTAATTTTGTATGTTCGTTATCTATATCTCAGTTAATCTAATTTCAAAGATACGAAGTGCACATAAGAACAGAAGCAATTTCTAAATCTGAAAGATACAAAGTGTGCATAATGAATGAAAGTTGATTTTTTAATAAAATAATCGAGACAACAGATCATTAATTCATAGTAATAGACAAATTACAAACCTATTACGACATTATGCATTAATATGCAAATAACCAAATGTCACAATGATTATCTTATTTTGAAGTTTTTCACAGCCTAATTACAGTTAGCAAATTAAAAATACCAAAGCATTCAAATGATATTATAATAAAAAATGATATAATTACCTACATATTTCTGTTAGCTTTCCCACATTTGGTCACATTTTTTGGATATGACCAATCAAGAACATTTAAACGGAGAATAGATAGATTGCAGAGATATAGATAAAATCAGTAAGCAAATTATATTAGATTTGTAATTTGTCGTCATATTAATACATCAATATGTAAAATAATTGTATTATTTTCCCATACTACAATCACGTTTTTCTCAAAGCGCACAAATTCAAAATTAAATAATATAATAATAATAATAATAAAAATAAATAAATAAATAGAAATAATATAGATACTATATGACATAAAGGGTCATTACGTGTATTTTGATACAATCAACATTGCGAATTTCTCATGGCATATAATCGTTCCATTTATGCTATCCAAATTTTCGCATGTACAAAATGATTGGTAAAAATGTAATGGACACATGTGACTAGATAACAATTTTATTATAAGGGGATTTTATTTTTTAATAATTTATTTGCTATTTTATTGGCTAATTTAAAAGAATAGTTATATAATTTTTTAAAATTGAAATATATTTAATATTAAATGAATATTTAGTGAATATTCGAATATTATTCAAAATTTTTGAACAAATATTCAAATAATAAAATATTGAACAAATAAATATTCAAATACTTGTTTTTTGACCAAGTCAGACCTCTATTTGAAAATATTAGTCAACTGCATCCTTGATATAATCTAGGTTACAGATCTACTGATCCAACCAGTTCTAAAATATTTTGAAAGTATTCGAAATATAAAAAGAAAAAATAAAAAATAAAAAGAGAAAAAGGGAGAGGAGTAAAAGGGAGAAAGGGGTAAAAGAGAGAAAAGAGTAAAAGAGAAAGAGGAGTAAAAATTAAGCAAAAGGTGGGTTTTTTTTTAAGTTTTTTTGCACATTTTATAGAATATATAATTATGATCTATGGTAGCTTACAAATCAAATGGGCATAAGAAATTTTAAACTTTTTTTTTTCTTCTTTATCTGGTAATTTGGGTTAAAATTTTTGTGATGGGTATGCAATCATTAAAGATCTGTTAATCATTATATATCATTTCAGATAATTATGATTATAATCGATTTGTAGATATATATCGATTTAATATAAAAAACGATATATATCGATTATAGATATATATTGATTTTTATCCAATTAATTGATATATAATGATATTTTATAATCGATATAAAATGATTAAGTGTTATATATCAATTAATATATATATAATTTTCTGATGAAGTTTACATGCTTTATCTATAAGGTAGTACAACAAGTCACATGTAGGTGCTCCTGAAGTAACCACATGATATCAAATTTTAGTTTTAAATATCATGTATTAATAGGCTATAAATAGTACTCAATACTGATTTTAATAAAAATATCAGTGAGACATGTCAAAGAGTAGAAAATAAAAAATAAAAAAAATAAACTATAAAATTGAGGTATTTGGAACAGTTTTACCTGTTGAGCTAGTTACTACTCTAAAAAATTTTGCTAGCTAATCAGATCTGAGATCAAGTATAATATTAAAAAATGCAAAAAATCACAACAAACCAAAAAATGTTTATAAATTAATATTTTATTTGTAAAACTACTTACTGCACACTAATAAAAAAATTTTTTATGAAATTTTAATATTAAAAAAGCTCTTTTTAATATAATTCAATAGTGAGCCCTAACTCTAATTTAATTTAACTGCAAAAATTTTTTAGCAAAATTTTTTATATTGGTAATGCTAGATTCTTACTTTCCTTATGAAAACTTGATATACAGAAATACATATATAAATATAAAATTGTATGCGGATAAGCATATGTTTCATAATTACTGCACAGAAACTGCACAAAAACTGATCATCCAAAAAATTTAATACATGTTATCATACCAAATATTGAAATCTGTGCACTATCGTGCATAGTATTATAACTATATATTGACATGTATTAATCTTAATAATCACATAAATTCTATCACTAACATGCACAATCATTAAGATTCTTAACAATCATAATTTTCATGCACTAATGTGCACAATCGTTAAGATTCTTAATGATCATAATTTTAGTGCACTGACGTGTACAATCGTTAAGAAACTTAATGATTATAATCATAATTTTTGTGCTCTGACGTGCACAATCATTAAGATTCTTAATGAAAGTTTCAGTTCACTGACATCACAAACATCACAATCGGTAAGATTTTTAACAATTAATTTTAATGATTATTTCTGTACATAATATTATAATCGTTAAGACTCCTTAATGATTATAATTTTAGTACATTAATATCATGATCATCACAATCATTAAGATTCTTAACAATTTTAATTTTTGTGTATGATGTCACAATTGTCACAATTGTTAAGATCCTTAACAAATATAATTTTATATACTAACATGGTGATTATTAACAATCATAATTCTGCATTAACATGATAATCATTAAGATACTTAATGATTATATATTCTGTACATTGACATGTACAAAAACATTTATTTTGTTGTTTTTTTTTTGTTTTATTTTGACACTTAACAATAATAATTTCTGTGCATTGATGCACACAAATTATATTTAATTTGTAAGCAAATAAATATTTGCTTTTTTTTTGTTTACTCTTATCATTTTTATTATCATCTTTTATTTTTTTTATAATTTTTTTTTATAACTCAATTATTGTCATTGTTTTTAAACCATACTTTAGAGATGTTGCCTTGGAAGTTACTTTTTGGAATCACTATTATTTTTGGTATATTTTTTCATCATTTTTGGTGGTATTGTGCTTTATTTTTTTTACTATTATTTTTTTCTTTTATTTTTTAACTCTCTGTATATTATTGCATTTTAGTATCTCCCTTGAGTTACTGCTATTGGAGTTGCCACAATCAGAGTTGTCCCTATTTGAGTTATTTCTAGAATAGTCATTATGAATTTTTTTTAACCTTTCATTTTGATACTATTACTTTGATTTTTTTCAATATTGTTAGTTGCTAGGTTATTTTTAAAGTCAGTAGTTTTAGTAATTAGAAGTATTTTGCATATAAATTATCTATTTGTATTATAAAATTTAATTAATAAAATAATTAAGTTAGTTAATAAAATACAAAATTTAATTAATAAAACTTAAAAATTTAGTTAATAAAATTATAAAATTTAGTTAATAAAACAATGCATATACAATATATGTTATTATGTATATATGTATGGACATAAGCTATTATATGTTATTTGCATGTAAATATGCACAAGACAATGCACGAGAAAACACATAAAATTGCACATAAGAACATGTACTGTTGCATGGAATTTGTGCCTTATTACATGCTGTAAACGTGTTTTCCCATACATTGTCTTGTATAGATTTACATGCAGGTTCGTGTGGTTCCATATCCAAACTTTCTCATGTATTGCAGTATCATTCTGTGCTGCTATTTGTTATAGAGTTCATATTACTTTGCATTTATTTAAAGAACATGTTATAAAAGTTTAAAATATAACAAATAAAGCTATATATTATCTTTTATTGTGTAATTTTTTATTTTTTATAACAAATAGTAGTTTTGTCAATCATTAGTAGTTTTATCAATTGTCAACAGTTTCATCAATCATCAATGGTTTTATTTAGATCGTTATTTGGTAAATTCTTTCATTAATTTAATAATAGTTTCTTCAAGCATCTTTAGTATGAATGTGCATTAATCTGCATGATTAAGAAACTGTGTGCATGCTGAAACCCAACTTCAGTTTTGTTAATAGTTTGTCAATTATCATTAGTTTCATCAATCATCTGTAGTTCATCAATTATCTATAGTTTCATCAATCATCTATAGTTTTATTATTCATCTATAGATTTATTATTCGTCTATAGTTTTGTCATTTTTCTGGGTTTCATCAGACAAAACCAGAGACAAAACCATTTTGTCTGTGTGAAAATAGTTTCATCAGGCATATTAATAATAATACAATCTAACAAATAGTTAGCTAATATAGCAAAGTTATTGCTGGTGATGTGATAAAATTATAAGAATTAAAAAACTAATAAAGAATCTTTAAATATAGGGTTTTAAAATTCATCTAAGAATACCTGAAAGTTGTTATTTTTGATAAATATTCTTCAATAAAATAATTCTTATACGTCTACCACATTAAATAATTACAAAAAAACCTACATTAATTTGCTATAGAACTACCTACACTAAATTCTATCATAATATTTTGATATACAAAAATTAATTATATTTCACATAGTTCACTGCATTTGCCCGACGCGTTTCTTGTTTATATTGTTATACACAAAGTTCCTATTACCATTATAGGGGATAGCTAAAGCAAGATACAACACAAAATTACCTGATTTTTCCAATTTTTAATTAAAACCAATCGTTATTAGGGTTGGGGATAGATTATGGATGGAAAAAGTGATTTATATATAGCAAAATCGCATTCCTGATATAGATGCCTGGCGAAACTAATTTTGCCTTGACGAAATGACGAAACCATAAGTTTCGTCAAGTTTCGTCAATGCCGAAACTTATGGTTTCGTCAGGTTTCGTCATTTCGTCAGGCATCACTAATCCCTGACACTTTTACTCAGTGAACCCATACCGATTTAGATAGCTGTTTTTTTTATGTTTCGTGTTTTTGTCTTTTTCGTCTCGTTTTGGTTTGTTCGGACGAATCCGGGTTACATATCGGGTAATCTCGTGATGTTTCCGACCCCCATTTATAGTTATTATATTTTTCATTTTCATATCACTATACCACTATATCTATTTCCCAAATTATGATCAACTATCGACGCATAGAAACAAATTGATGATATTTACTGTACAATCAAGTCAATAACCCATAACTTTAGAACCACTAGTTTTTCTTCTTCAGCACCAATTCCTACAACTATCCTCCAAGAACGATGATAACATGGCAGATCCAAGGCCCCGAACATGAAGCATTCAATTATTATAACTGTCAATAGCCTTATAAGTCCCATGCGCCTTCAATTTAAGTAAGTAATGATGGTATACGATCTCGTTTTAGGAGTAAGTGAATTTTGGAGGGAAAGTCTTAAAAGGAAGATAAGGTTGATTTTGCAATGAAAGTAGTCCTAAATACGAGTATAGTATGAGAAAAAGAAAGTGAATAAAGAATGATTCATTTTGGTCACAACGGAGGAAATTCTAAATCAGAGGATAGTGTGAAGATGGAAAGCAAAACGTTATGAAAAGGCAGAAGGAAGTTGTTCCGACAATAAAGCATTGTAATTAATATGTGTATGTCGAATTATGTGTTTAAAGATTCGATTTTTTCGCCCTCATTAAAGTACATCTTTACGATTGAATACTTTATTAAATTAATTATTTTCTGAAAGCTTGATCATAAGCTATTATTTTTTTTTTTTGCCTTATCGTAAATACATCTTTATGACAAATACATTTTTCCTTAAATTTTCATTATACACATCATCATAATCATTAAATCCCATCATACTGCACTACGTATCTAGTGATTTTTGCTGATATGAAAAAATCGGATCGGCTAAGCCAAAAATTTTCGGCTTAGCCAGTAGATTTTTTTAAAATCGGCTAAGTTGATTTTTATTTTTCAAAAATAGAAATTGTATTTTACTTGTACTTACGTAGTAGTGATCTTGGCGATAGTGAAAAAATCAGATAAAGCAAATTATCGGCTTAGCTGGTTGATTTTTTAATAAAATCAGCTGGTATGTCATTGCGGAAATTTCTGATGTAGCAAATGACTGTAAAAAAATTGACTAAGCCAAATCACAGATCAATATCAGACGATCCATTACTTTAACTAACCGCCCATCACCCGTTAACATCATTCTAACCGTATGTGATGTCGGCTAACTATTGGTGAAGTGAGCAGTATCAAACATCCCACTCTACATTCCACAATCGTTTCTTTCACACTTAAATACTCCTTAATTCACACCGTCTTTCAATTGTAGTAGCGTTCCATTTCCTACTCTATTCGTGCTCCCACATCCTCCCGTTTATTATCGCTGACTAAAACCTGGCATCTCACACTGATGTTCTCCCAGATCCGATAGCAACATCGGCCAGATCCACGCCTATTTTGAGAGTGGTATTTTTGCCTTGTCATACTGCATTATTCTCGCTCGGATTTCATATTAAACACTTTCTTTATTAGAAATTATGAAGATACATGATGGGAATAGCGCTCCACTTCATCACTTTCTCTTCTGCTATTGCATATTGTGCTCATAGCAACTCTATGTACAGATGAATATATCATGTGACGAAGCATAATAGAGGATCGCCAACGGGCGCATTCTCAATTTTTTTTTTTTTTTTTTTTTTTTTTTTTTTTTTTTTTTTTAGCGAGTTCAAGCCCACGCTTATGGTGCAGCACATTCAACTCATTACATACAACATCAATTTTTTTTTTTGCGAGTTCAAGCCCACGCTTATGGTGCAGCACGTTCAACTCGTTACATACAACATCAATTTTTTTTTTTTTAACAGCGAGTTCGAGCCCACGCTATGGTGCGGCGCATTCAACTCGGTACACACGGCAACGTCACGAGTTCGAGCCCACGCTAAGGTGCGGCGCATTCAACTCGGTCCACACGACAACGTCACGAGTTCGAGCCCACGGCCCACGCTATGGTGCGGCGCATTCAACTCGTTCCGCATGACAACAAGCAGGGCGCTAGGTGCAATGACTGAGAGAGGGCGGGAGGGGTGGGAGCCAGATTATATAATTGGGCATCGATTTACTCCCACATGTATATCTTTATAATCTATAATTTCTATCACATGCATATCTATAATCTCCATTGTATACAATCATATGCTATTGCCTTTTTCATATAAGCCTCAATTTCATATAAGCCTCAATTTCATATAAGCCACAATTCAGGTTATCCTCGCGATAATAACCCTAGCGTGACTATCGTCAACGCATAGGGCTATTTTCATGCGCATCATTGCTTAATACATACCTACTAATTCTTTTCCTATAATACAAAAGGGTAAAATATTTATTTAAATTCAAGCAAAGAAGGCTATTTTTTTATTCAGAAAAGTATACAATTATTAAAGTGTAGAACAAGGTAATGTTTCGGTTCCTTGGAAAGTACAGACAAGTTCTTTCATTTAATTTCAGGGTTTATAATATTTGAAATTGCTGTCTACAACAACTATTATTACGTTCTTAAATATTATAGAGCATGAGTGGAGAAAGTTGCAGTCTTTGCGGTCAAGGTTCACTTACCATTACATCCTTCACTTTAAAACTGTCAAATGCTTTAAAAATAACACAACCACTTTGTGATAACTCGAAGTGCTTAGGCAAATTAATTGAATTGCATGAAGAACTCGCAAGCACTGATGATTTAAAGGAGAAAATATCAATCATGCAAAAGTATGGATTTGTTTACTAGTCCAGAACAATATATTTGTAAAATTTAGTTTATATTAGGATTTAAAATGTAATATAGCAAAATTGCACAAGAAATTTTTTTTTATTGAGGACGAAGAATTGTCCAATAAATATGTGCTTTTTATATTAAACCTTTAATCGATTGATTAGAATGTATTTAAATATGTTTATAGGATGAATTCTATTTTTCTAAATTTTATTGAAAATATAATAATCGGTTTTGTCAATTAATTATATTAATCGTTTATATTGCAACTATTTTTATTTATTAAAATTTTCTTACTAGCATTGCATATACGGTATGAAAAAATAGTGTTAGCAACAAATAAATCGAATAACAATTATTATATGATTTATCTACAGTAATTCACATCACATATCTCACTTTTTAACCGGATGCATGTCCAGGAATTCAATATATATACAGGTGGTGCATCCACAAAAATTGGACATTTTTAGCCCATCAAAATTCAAGAACAGGTGTAATGACAATCAAAACATACACGTAAGAAGTTGCGCGTAAAATTAAGCTAATAAAACCGCGTTATAGTTAGGATTGGAGTTAGAATAATACATCTTCTATAAGCGAAGTTTCAAAGGAACATTCCTAATTAGTACACAGAAATGATTTTCTAATAAAAATTTATTAAGTTATTTTTTTTTTTTTGTACTGTGAAATGTGGTTTTAATTTTATGTTTCACATAATCTTGAAATTCGATTGGTCAAAATTGCAGAGGTAATAAATTATAAGTTTTATTTTTTTCGGCAATAGAAACATTTTAGCAGTCGAAAATAGCTGTGTTACGAAAATTATATTTTTTGCATTTCATGTAATTTTGTATAAGATTTAGTAAGGCCACTCCAAGCGGGAAAAAAATCAACAAAAAAAAACCCACTGCAATTCTATTTGCTGCAAAAAAATTTGAAAAACTAATCAATTTAATTGTTTAATATCATGTATTAAATTATATAAAAATTTAAAAAGTTAAACAAAAATCAGCTTGGTATGACCTAACTTGGATTTCATCCTGAATCAAATTGATCACATTTCTTGCAAATTAATGAAAACAAATTTACCAAAAACTTGCACAAAATTACGGTAATTTTACAGCCTTTAGTTGAAAAAATTTCTGCGCCAAAAATAATTTCGGCATATCGGCATTTTAAAGTGGCTATGACGAAAATATAAAAAAAAAAGTCGGGATACGTAATGTCGTAAATCCCTACCCATGTGTATTCTCTCCCTACAATGAGAGTTAGTGGATGATTCTGGCCTAACTGGATTGCTTCTGGCATATCCATGTTTAGCCATCTTTTCGATCTTTTCGATCTGTTGATTTTAAAATTTTTTTTTTTTATGATGTTGACAAATATACTGTTGAATAGAGCCTATATATAACATTAAAGGACTGATGGGAATGTTTATTCGCTAAGGATCTTTGATCACATTATTAGTAATTAAGATTGCATTTAAGAAGAAGGAATGGCTTTAATAAAAGTGTGTTTATGTATAGTTTTTCCAATAGTTTTTAGATAGGAATCAATTCAAACACGTTAATGAAAATTGCGGATTGTTTTCATGTATATACTGCAAGTCCTTTGAATCCTTCCTCAGAGATGTTCGGAATGATGACTTCCTTTATAAATAAAGACTTTTGTGTGATTTTTTATATTTTTTTCGCCTCATGCTATATATATTTACTTACTACACTGCATTGAATTTCAGGCCTCGTATAACAATTTACACAATAATTCACAATGCCACATTATCCTCTCATATCTCAATTGTTAGTCTAACTAATTTTAATGAATTTTTTTTGAAATTGAATTCTATGAATCTATATAATTCAAGTAAAATTTTTTTTCAGTAAATTTGATATGGCAATTGTCAAGAAATATCTGCTCAACGTTTCAAAAAACTCGAAATATTGTTAAATAAACGTTATGCTAAATATTTTTTAAACTTTGAGCAAATTTATCTCAACAACCTCATTGAATAAAAATACTATATTCTTAATGGTTCACCGATAATCATCCTGATAGGGCATATATTGCGCATTGCTCTTAATAGGTACCTAAAAAAAAAACCTAAGACTGATTTTTTCATATACTCAATTATAGAAATTTAGTGTCTTAGAGGATTTTTTTTTAGAACCCTATCAAAAACAGGATGTAAATTAACCTTTTTTTCTTACCCATCACGAAGTGTACTGACGATTTATTAGGAACGATATTTTTTACATTTAACCAAATTCGTCAAAAATTTTTATCTGGACACTAATAATCATTCTTGTCAATTGACTATAACGAAAAAATTTTGTTAAGTGTTCGAATATAACCGTAAGTATGTAGCTTACATTATTTCATTATCCAGTAAATTAGATTTTTCTCAAGCATTTCCTTAATTTAATTTTTTTTTCGCTCAATCAGCGTCACGAATAAATGTGAATTTAACCATCAGAACAATCCATGAAAAAAAATATGGTCTTATATAGTAAAATTTAACAGATTTTAATTATGAACCAGCATCGCAACATAGAAAAAGTTCATAATTAATTTTTAAATTCTGGAATGTATGTATTATGACTATTAATCATAATTGTTAAACATAAACATATAAATATAGCTTAAATAAGCTAAATTACAAATTTTGTGGGTTTGACTGAGATTCAGATATCATTAATATGTTAATAAAATGATAAATAATTGTATTCTACAAATGAGAAGTAAATGATGCGTATTTATCTCCTATGACCGATTATTACATGACATCAAAATATGGGCGATGCAAAGAGAAAACCTGTAAATCATATATCTTACCACTAAATCTTTAAATGACCCAAATGACCCAAATGACAAATGACCAGTCATTTGTCATTTTACGGCTCAAATGACTTAAGAAGGTCATTTAAGGTCATTTAACTCTGGTTAATTGATTATCAATAATATTTAGCCAATTATACTTGATTATTGTTCTCTGTAAAACGAAACGGCTATTCAATAAATATTTATTGCACGTGATAAATGGCTGATGACCAGTCTTTATTCGATAAATGAGTGGCATTTGTATTTTGGCTAAATAACTAAGCTATTTACCATACCTGTTGTAAAGCGACAATCCAATTTTATTGTACGGGTCTTATGTGACAACCCGTGCTTTTTTCATTTACTTATTGGCACGGGATTGTTACGTCAGACACCGTGCAATAAGATAGTTATTATATAGGTATGTTGAATAACCCGTTACATACACGGGTTCATATTTAAATCCCGTGCCTTCGGCACGGAATATGAACCCGTGTGTAACTGGGTCATTCACTACAACCCATACAATAACTATTATGAATCAAATCAGGTATAAAGTGATTAAGAAAAAAACACTAAGCAAAAGATAATGTAATTACTTTTTTTAAAAAAAAAAGATAATGTAATTACTTTTTTTAAAAAAAAGAAAAGATAATGTATTTACCTTTTTTTTTAAAAAAAGATAATGTATTTACTTTTTTTTAAAAAAAAAGATAATGTAATTACTTTTTTTTAAAAAAAAAGAAAAGATAATGTATTTACCTTTTTTTTAAAAAAAAAGATAATGTATTTACTTTTTTTTTAAAAAAAAGATAATGTATTTACTTTTTTTTTAAAAAAAAAGATAATGTATTTACTTTTTTTAAAAAAAAAAGTTTGTGAATAATTTACCGATTACAAAATTACATAAATCATTTTCGAATTTACAAATGGCATGTCAATTAATAATCAATGTGATTGGTAGGATGTTAACTATTGTTACGGGAGAAATGGACAATCCTTTATTTTATACGATGCAAATGACGTAAGAAGGCAGCTCGCCAGAGGCGTAACTTGGTGATTTAACCCGATTTATATAAAAGTGACTTATGTATTGATATAGTCTGAATTTATTATATTCTTTATTGAGTTTAACTATAGATAATCCGAAGATTTTTTTAAGAAAAGCGAACCAGATTCCTTTTAATATTAGAGACACTGCGAAGCTTTAATAAACCAAAATCATACGTTATTTTACCTTAACATCCCATGATAAATGGCCTGATATTACTAAATCACCCCACATTAAGGCTAAGCGCATGATCGATTATGCACGACCGGATATCACATGAAATGTTGCGTAGTACAAATTTATGATCGACATAACTTTTTGCCCGTGACACTATATGTAAAATGACCTAATGACCAAATTAGGGATCCTAATTTTCTGCTGCGACAAACCCCAAATTATGCCTGCTTTACACTTCGAATTATGCGAATTAAGCGATAAATTTTTTTAAATTATGCTACAGATTATGCGGATCAGATAGAAATATGCGAAATTTATCATTATAAATTTTTATCGTTATCGTTATTGTAAGTACTGAACCCCCATCAGTCAGGGATGGTAAATGACCTGGTCATTTGCCTATTTTGCAAATGACCTGAAATGACTTCACAATGACTGGTCATCACGGTCATTTAAATTCCGGGTCATTTGAAAATGACTCGTGACCAAATGACTCAGGTCATTTGGTAATGACCCGGGTCATTTGGGAACGGCCCGAGTCATTTGCAATCAGATGCTGTGCCTAGAGACCCGACCCAGTCAGATAAAAGTGGTCCGGACGGGTCAGATATTGATCCAATTCATGACCCAGGTCAACGGGTCATATAGAGAGTACAAATGTTATCGAGGTTATACATTTAAATACTGTAAGCCATTCGAGTTATGAATAATTTTATATATTTTACAACACTTAGTGAATATAAAAACATTTTATAATATAGATCTGAAATAAGTTATTTGAGTTATGATTTTTACTATTTAATTTCACTTATAGAACTTAGTGGTATAAAAAACATTAATCTAAGATCTAAACATTTATCATAATAATCCACGAATATAAAGGATGTTTATTAGTCTAAGTATTGAAATAAGATTCATAAATATTGACTGTTTAATTCACCATATTTGCATTTTTTTTTTTTTTGAGTCACGTAGGTCCTGTGATTATAATACAGTAGTCACTTCGACATCATTATATTTCATGGAACTCAATTAACTATTCACCGTATTTCCCTTTTATAGATAAATAAATTTCATAAAACGAACATAGGATGGCTATTTATATTGTATTCGCAGACTCATGGGACCCAAAACATTACAAAGATTGTTGATCCAAATAAATCAAAGTTCGATAATCTAAGTATTTAAAATAATCTATTCATGAATATTGCTTTTAATTTCAATCGGCAAGTTCATTAACCTAAACGTTTAAAATAAGCTATTCATAATATATACTATTTAATCACGTTAATGTTGTAAATATAAAGAATTTTTATTAATTTAAGTTAAATCATGACAATTTAAATTAGGGTTCTGCAAACCCGGCACATGCCTATGCAAAAAGAGGGCATTTAAGGCACGGGCATAACTTGACTTTAATTTTAGGGCACCGACATGGGCCTTACATAGGTACTGGCACAAGTAATGGCATTAGTATTGGTGCCCGACACTGTGTCAATAGTGCAGGTATATTACATATCAGATAATAAAATCGGTTTTACGATCATTTATTAAAATAATAGTTGCACGTATATACAGTACATTGTAATATATTTATATATAATTTAACAAGTTTGTAATGTGTATATTATTATATATATATGTAAACAATAGCATTATTTTAAGAATTATTTTTATATGACTTTAAAAAAATAATATAATAAATATTATTTTGTTTCAGGTAATCTTCAAGCGGACTAGATTTTTTTTTGACTTTCTTTTAACCACGAGTGCATCATATTATGCTGGGTGCTGTGTTTTCATTAAGATTAGCTCTGTTATTTGTAACCATAAAACCAGCACGAGAAAAAGCTCTTTCGCTAGCAACACTATCAGTATTAGTACTTGATTCTGTAGTATTATCCTCTGATGAGATACTTAGAGTAGAATTGATCTGAATATGTTGATGTTAAATCTTCCATCGGTAAAATGCAAAGTTGGATTATAAAAATAAAGTGTAAACATGAAAAACAAGTTCATCCTTTTATTTGAAAAAAATTTTTAATAATATAATATTCATAGCGTCATTCATTGAATTGCGGCGTAGCATTTTGAATTAACTATAATATTCTTTCTTTTATATAAATGACGCTAAGAGAAAATTAAACATCGGGCATTAAGTTTATTATTTATTGCTTACTAATAAATAATAAATAATAAAAGCCTGAGTCTGATTTCTCCTTGAAGTCACTCATCTAGAATTTGCATAACTAGCACAAACAAATATGATGAACGATATAATGACGCAGTAAAATCAATTATATAATCTTTATGCAATAGTTAAAAAGACTTAAAGTAAAATGAACAATAAATATGAATAATATTCAATTTTATTGTTATTTTAGCTAGTCAATTTAATTATACTATTACTCTATCAAGCAAGGTGAAAAGCAATATTATAGCATTATTCAATTTTTAATTTCTTTATACTTCTATATATAGAACAAACTCATGTCTATTAGAAGTAGCAATTGACTCTTAGAGTGAAATAGAAGCCAAATAAAAAACAAAATTATCAATATATATTATATTTCATAAACAATTCAGTAAAAATTAAGTTTGAACTTTCGTTAGGTGGCTTATCATATATATATACAAATACGAGTTATGGTGTGGTTAATAATTAAATAAAAGATAGTAGATTCTAGTAAAGAAAAAAAAAAGAATATGATTTAAAATAAATGAAAAAGTGTAAAGTGTCGGGAATGTTCGATCAATCTAAATTATTCTATCTATTCAATTTATTTTTATAATACATGCACTGGCACTGTTCGGGCACAACAAAAAAAAGATGGCAGGCAATTAGGGCACTATCATTTTGTCCGGCATAGTGCCAACAGTGCCTGGCATAGTGCCATTTGTACCCGGCACGTTTTCTTGCAGAACCCTAATTTAAATATTTATTTATTTGCATCCGGTTAGTTGGGATCATAAAAATTATTTGCTTTTACAACAACTAAATACCATATACAACACACATGTCTGATTCAAATAACCGATTAAGAAGTTGTGTCCAACTAAATTACTATATCTCTAAATTTCAATCATGCCAATTATTCCATTTTTGCTATTTAATTTTTCTCCGGTGTCACCCGATGGTGACCTTAATTTTCTGGAATCGCCCGATAGAACCGAAAAAAAATCTAAATTTTCTGGGTGTGAACATGAGCATATTAATTTACAGTAGATTAAAAAAAAAAAAAATCCGGCCAGCCAAATGAAATTTTGGAACACCTTGTTATGCAAAACGAAAAATTAACTTTGTGTTCTAATATATGTTTCTTATTAAATTTTTATACTACTTTAACGATATGTTTTATTACTTAACATTCTACCGTTATTTGAAATTTCAAATCTGATAATTTATGAAATTTATGTCCGTACAATCAAATGCTGCGTCCAATAGGAACTGGTGGGGAAATAGCTATGACACACTCAGTCTTTTACGTTCGTTCCAAGTCATATTCAAAAAAGCATAGATTAATATTAAGTTATTATAAGTTATGCGTCATGGTAAAATTGTAACGAAAAAATTACAAATTAGCTCATTTGTCTTTAAATTATGCATTTCGTATTGAATTAAACAATGATATAGATTCGTTTATTTCACAACAAACACTTATTGACTTGGTAAACAACGTAAAAAAAGGCATTGATCGATCACCAAACCTTAATATTGATAGTTTTCAAATTTCAAAAAATTACACTACATCAGTGCTTATTTCTGTTCTCAATCGCTGAGCTAAAATTAAATTAAATACCATTATTTGTGTAAGTATTGCGTATTGAAAAATTCATATTGCACAGATGAGAATAAAATCAGTATATTTATGAAGCAAAAAAAAAATAAACTAGCGAAATATCATTAAAATGCAATAAAATTTTTTACAATGTAATAAGTATTTACAATAAATATATTATATGATTAGCCTGATTATTTGAGCGCAGAATATTTGTTTAATTATCTCTTTTAACTTACTTTTAATTCAACACAAATAAGTATAAATAGTCATTTGATTATGATTTACATCACAAGATAGATATTGAGTATTATGCAAAGTAACAGCTAATGACTATTTAAAAAAGCAATAGAAGATGTATTGTTAAAATATTTGAATCTAATCCATTGTTTAACGACGTGTTTAAAATTTAGTGCATATATACGATATATTCAATTTAATATTGATACAAAGCCAACTAAATATTTGAACCTTTTTTTATTGTAAAAATAAGTTCTCAAAATAATTAAATCAAACAAATAAGTCAATACCATCGTCATCTAGCCTGAACTCCTACTTTTTTTTCGAATATGATGTTGATAATTATTATGATTTTATGATTATATTATTTGAAATATAGTAGCTCACCCATTTAATCACATCATGAGCCTATAAAAATGTTCTTATGTGGGGAATGTACTTGGAATGTGCTTATATAGAGAACTATTGTTATAGGCTTAATGGTAGTTAATTCAAGAAAATAAATGAGATTATAGGCTGATATGCTTATAAATTGAGGGCTTATATGGGAGTGCAGTTTCTCTTTTATGTTAAATAGTGCTAATATAAGATAGAGATTTTAAATTCACAATAAGTTTTTTTTATATTTCTTTGCTAAGTGTTAAAATAGAAAAGTGCCTTCGACAACTCGATTGACAATTATTGAGGTCAAAAGGAAATGGATTGAGTCACGGCGTCAAAAAAAAATATATATTTAATTATATTCACAAGACAAACAGCTTAATCAAAACATAAAAATGACTTTCGCAGAATAAGTCAAATTATTTCATTTTATTAACGTTTATGTACGATTAATTACATCGCATAAATGCATCAAACAATGCAGTTAGCTGCGAACGGGAGTTATCCTTTTTTATATCTTTAATTTATCTAAACCCTTATTGAGAGTTCCTTTCACCACCTGAGTGACATTTACCCTTACGAGAGCTTCTTTAAAGGTTTCTGACAACCAGGTTTAAATCGTCATCAAAAACTTCAGATCATATGATTTAATCATACGATTCTTATTTAAAAAAATTTCCATAAAAGCGAAAGTCTATAATTAATTAACTATTAAATTTTCTTATAAATCACATGAACTATTACTTTAGATGGCGCGATTTAGCCCAATTATTTCCATAGTGTTGATTTTTCCTATTTGTGCCACACCGATCATACTAGTATAAGGTAAAGGTAAAATATAACGTAAAGTAAAAAAATAATGACGCATGCACTAAACGCACTAAACTAAATAAAGAAAAAAATGAATTTTTTATGAGAAAAGCCCTGTAATTCGTACAACATTTGTACAGCATGCTACGTTTCACGATATTTTCATAGTATATCAGTAGATAGTAAAAGAACGGCGCGTACCGTTCATACAGTATGTACTTTACTTTCGTTAACTCTCAAAATGATAGCATTACCGAATGAATGTTTTTTTAAAATATTTAATAACCTCAAATATGATTATAAAAGTTTATACTCATGCCTTCTTGTAAACCGTCAATGGTGTAGAATTACTGTACCAATATTATGGAGAGAACCAAAATATTATTTTAGAAATATAAAACTTATAAAAATACTTCTTTTATTATTAAATGCGAAAGAACAAGCTCTAATAATCCCTTATAAAATTAACCTTCCGAATTATTCAAAACCATTATTTGAATATACAAGTTATATTATATCGATTGACTTTTATTTATATATTGGAATTAGAAATTGGCTTTTATATAATAAATATGAAGTATCTGAACTTGAATACGTCGTTAAATGTTCTTTAATTACGATGTTACTAAGAACATGTAAGAGGCTTAAACATTTAAGCCTCGAAGGAACAATTTGTAATAATCTAATATTAAAAAATCTTTGTAAAAACACTACTATTCACTCTATGAAGTATGCTATTTGTAGTGATTTTAAATCAGAAGCAATAGAAGCATTAGTAAATATTCTTTATAAGAATACTACTTTGACTTCTTTATGTCTTAGTGGTAATCAACTTGGTTCTGAAGGTGGGAAGGCGTTGACAGAAGCATTATATAAGAATAATACTCTGACTTCTTTCTATTTTACTGGTAATCAACTTGATTTTACGAATGGAAATGAGTTAGCAGAAGTCCTTTGCAAGAACACTACTTTGAATTCTTTATGTCTTGATTATAATAGGCTTGGTTCTAAGGGTGGGAAATTTATAGCAGAAGCTCTTTACAAGAATACTACTCTGACTTCTTTAGATCTTAGTGGTAACCAACTTGGTCCTGATTGTGGAAAAGTGTTAGCAGAAGCTCTTTATAAAAACTCTACATTGACTTCTTTATATCTTAGTGGTAATCAATTTTGTTCTGAGGGCGGAAAAGCTTTAGCAGAAGCTCTTCGCAATAACACTACTCTGACTTTATTAAATCTTAACTTTAATCAACTTGGTTCTGAAGGTGGAAGAGCGTTAGCAAAAGCTCTTTGCAAGAACACTACTCTGACTTCTTTATATCTTAATGGTAATCAACTTGATTTTAATGTCGGAAAAGCATTAGCAGAAGCTATTTACAGGAACACTACCCTTACTTCCTTATATATTGGCCGTAATCAGCTTGGTTCTGAGAGTGGGATAGTATTAGCAGAAGCGCTTTGCAAAAATACTACTCTAACTTCTTTAGATCTTAGTGATAATAAAATTGATTATGAAGGTGGAAAAGTATTGGCAAAAGCTCTTTGTAAGAATACTACTCTAACTTCTTTATATCTTAGAGATAATCAATTTAATTTTGAGGAAAGAAAGGTGCTAACAGATTCTCTTTGCAATAACACTATTCTGACTTTATATCTTCAAGATAACCTATTGTTTTGAAAAAGCAAGATATTAGTAGAAATTTTTTTCTATAAAAAATATTAAATTTTATTTTTTAATATAAATCATATTTTTTAAAATATATACTTATCAAAATTATATTTTTTTTACTAAATTACTTTACATTAGCAATATAAAAACTTTATAATAATTATAATTTTTTTTAATAAATTGTTTTATTTTTATTTATTTTTTTATTTATTTACGTATAGTATATAATATTAAAAAAACTCTTAGAAATCTAAGCTAAAAAATAATTGTATTATGCTTCAAAACTACATTTAGGCTGTTTGAAATTAATTTTTTGGTCAATATCATTTTCTAAAACTCTTAAAAGAAAGAAAAAAGATAAATAAAACAAATCTATTAAATAAAAAATTATTATTAAAAAAATAGCAAATTAACTTCAAGCTAAAAGTTAATTTTAAGATTCTAGTTGAATTGTTAATCATTTAGACAAATTTGATTAATAGTTTATATTATATTTTTCTAACAAAAAAAAGCAAGTAAATGAAATTATATTCTTTATTTAAAATTAAATATATTTTTATTAACATAATTTTTATGATTTAGTATTCAGATTTATATAATTTTAAATATAAAGTTTTAATTACTAAATTATAATAATTTTGGCTAAAAATTAGTTTTAGAAAAATACTAAATAGATTTAATTATTTTTTTACTTTATTTTTAGTAAGTATTAGATATTTACTCAAATTTTAGTTTTTGTTTTTTATGTTTACAGTATTTATTTTTTTAAAAAATTTGAATCTCTTTTAGTATAGGAAGGCATATAGAATAAAACCCCAAATATTGCTTATATAGGCTATAACTAGATTTTGGCCAATTTGATTTAATTTGCTAAAAATAACAAAACTTTATTTACTTAAATACCTTTTGACCCAGTAATTAGAATTGAATAAATTTTTTTGTTAAATATGTCTCACTAAGAGCTTTATCTTAAAAATAGTTTATTCAAATTGGATTATTGGATACCAAGATAATTGCAAAAACTGTTTTTTTACTTTTCAAATTTTGGGGTTTTTGCTAAAACAAGTAAAGTAAACCCTTGTACTAGATGTTTAGGGTTCTTATAAAATTATTATAAAATATAATATAGAAAACTATTTATTTTAAACTAATTTAACCATAATACTACCCAATTTTAACTATTTATAAATTAGCTTAATTTAAATTAAAATAATTAAGGATAGTAACTAGAGAAGTGGCCAGATTGTTACCCTCCAAGTAGCAGGTTGAAAGTTCAAATCCCATGGTAATATTTTAAAAATAGGCCTGTGTTTTGTAACTGTGGTTCAAATTGGTTGGATAAAAATACCTGTAATCTTGGTTCTACTATCTTGAACAGAAGCTCTTAAGTGTACTAGTTATACTATCAAATCCAAGAAACTAAAAAAACTGAAATCTGTTTGGCAAAGTTCCAAATAAGGAGGTAGATTAACAATTTTTAATATTACTACCAGAATGAGATTAGTACTGGGGTCAAAACAAACCTTATAAGGGCAATATAAATAATGATAGGTTTGAAGATTTGTTCTAAGTCTAAGTATAAGCCTTAGTAAATGTATATATTACCAAAGACTATCAAATATATGATGTGGGATATACTTAGTACGGCCAGCAATTTTTATAAGGCAAAATAGGCATAAGGCTAGTAGATTATTAAGAAGAAGTCTGGCAACTATTAATATAGCAATGGGTATATAAATGGCAAAGCATAAATTAGAGGGTTTAAATAGGCAGGTTTTATAGTTAGTTTGCAAGTATTGCAGCTAGTATAGAACCTTCAGACAGACTATTTAAATTAGACATCAAAAGTGCATATGTAGCTAGTTGTATACTTATTAATGTAACAAATATTATATAATATTCTGCCAAAGTAGATGACTTTTAAACATAAAAAAAAATCAAAATAATTAATTTTAAATATTAGAATTTTATAAAAATAGTATATTTGTATATATATAGTATTATATATTAAAATAATTTATATATTGTATATACAATTATCACATCTGCTGCAAATTATAAAATCAGATGTACGAACAACTATTTCCAATGATCCCTCATACCAACTTTTTTACAACTACCGACCTATGATAACTATACAATTATTATACTTATACACAACAAAACTTTACCCTGGAGCAACTAGGAACCAGAGTTCCAGATCGAATGTTGAGATAATTGAAATAGAGCTGAAAAAGAGTTCTCCTTTTGGGTTTGACTTCCCGGTAGAAGACTCTGGTACTATAGAAGACGTAGTAGAGCTGAAAACTCTAAAGTTTTTGTCAAAAGGAGTGGAAACATTAGTAGAAGCATACTTTTGGTTGAATATAATATTTTGTATAGCATATACTCTTTCAGTCCTTTACAAGTTGGTACTTTCGGTACTCTCTTTGGTTTTTTCAAAATTTCGCCAAAAAGTGGGAATTCAGCTTACCCCCTCCAGAAGATCAGCAGTGTATACTCCTTCCAAATCGGGATTGCACCTACCTAATTGGAGTCGACGTCACGAGTGCGCATTTTGCTACAATGTAAACAGTGAATGACGTGTCAGAGATTATTCTGGAATATTCATAGAAATTTCTTTTCTTTTATAAAATTAGGCATAGTTTGTTAGTGTATATTTCTCTGCTATATAGTTTATATATAATACTTTGGTAGAGCTTCTATACAGTATTATATAATTTTTATGTTCACACATTTCTCTTATGTGTTTGTTATAGATTAGTTTTTTTTCTTTGTCTTTCTCATCTTTCTTTTTTTCTTTTTGTTGTATTTGGTATTTTGCTTAGGTTTTGTAGTTTCCCTCCTTTTTTCGGTTCCCTTTTAAATTTCTTGCTTGTGCCTTTTTTTTGTTTGTTTTGGATTGAAATCACTCCACCATTGAAGCTAGGTGAGGAGGATTTAAAGAAATCGGCAATTTTGACAAGGCTAACAGCAGCCAATCAGTGATTATGGGGGAGCTCGTACAGAGAGTTGCATGCCCCTGTTTGAGAAAATTGTTGTTGCGGCAGATTGTACTTAGCGGACATTTTGTAGCGCGAGTAAGTTTTTATTAGAGAAAGGAGGGATTTCGGTAGTAGCTATAAACTGAAATTTTGTGTACAAAGATACGCATTCTTCCTAGTTAATAAAAGCAGAATTGTCAAAGCAAAAAAAAATAAAAAAATAAAAAAAAATAAAATCAGATATAATATAAATCAAAACAATTAAAATAATTTTTTTTATAGTTAGAGTTAGAATAGAGTATAGATTAGCAAAAAAAGAGTTTATAGTAAAATTTTGCAAGAAATTTTTTTTTTGCTAAATACTAAAAGTAGTTTCATATATTCATTTTAAGTTATAAATGATTTTTGACAAAACAAACAGTTGCTTTGAATTTTTTGATCATGTAACATTGCATCTGATCTTGAAATTTGATTGGAGTAGAACATATAAAACATGATACATATATTTATTCTTATATATTAATATTTTAAAATTTTAGTTATAAAATAGCTTTTAATTCGCAAAATTAGTAAAAACTATAAACTTTTTAATTTTAAAGCTAATCTTACTCTAACCTTAAACTGGATTAAAATTTGCTTAATAAATTATATATTACATAAAGTTGTAAATTATAGAATATATTTGTTATACTATATTATATTACATTTTTGTCATAGATCATATATAATTTGTTGATTTATATAAATCAAAACAAAATTGATTTAATATATTAAATTTTTTTTAAACTTTGAGTAAAAATATATCATTTAGAAGTCAGAACTAAATTTAAATATTCAAGTTTATTGCATCAAAATTTGATTTTATTATACCAGAATTCGAGTTAATTACATCAATTATATAATAAAATTGAATGTTGATATGATAAACTTGAATATTTAAATTCAGTTTCAACCTCTAATATTGACAGTACTAAATCAAATTTAATGAACTTTTTGTTTGAATTCTATAAATTCAAAGAATTCAAAGCAAAAAAATCTATCAAATTTGATTTGTAGTTGTCAAAATATCTTTATTTGAAGTTTAAAAAAACTCAAAACTTCTATCAAAATAAAAGTAATAACCAAATTTTTTTAAACTTTGAACAAAGATATTTTGATAGCCACCAAGTTAAATTTGATGAACTTTTTTTATTTGAATTGTATAGATTCATAGAATTTTAAAAAAACTTTATTAAATTTGACCTGGTATTTGTTAAGATAACTTTGTTCAAAATTTCAAAAACTTTATAATGCCTATCAAAATAGAAGTAATAACCAACTTTTTTTTAAATTTGAGCAAAGGTATCTTGACAACTACTAAGTCAAATTCAATAAAATTTTTTTTTGTTTAAATTCTATTAATTCATAGAATTTAAAAAAAAAGTTTATTGAATTTGACTTGGTAGTTGTTAAGATATCTTTACTCAAAGTTTTAAAAAACTCAAAATGTCTATTATAATACCCAAATTTTTTTAAACTTTGAGCCAAAATATTTTAATAACCACCAAGTCAAATTTGATGAACTTTTTTTGTTTAAATTTTATAGATTCATAGAATTCAAAAAAAAGTTTATTGAATTTGACTTAGTAGTTGTCAAGATAACTTTGCTCAAAGTTTTAAAAAAAATTCCAAATATCTATCAAAATAAAAGTAATAACCAAATCTTTTTAAACTTTAAGCAAAGGTATTTTGACAACCAACAAATTAAATTCAACAAACTTTTTTTAGTCTGAATTCTATTGGTTTATAGAATTTAAAAAAAAGTTTATCAAATTTGATATAGTATTTATCAGGATATTTTGTTTAAAGCTTCAAAAATATTTATTAAAATAGAAGTAACTAAATTTTTCTAAACTTTGAGCAAAGGTATCCTAACAACTACCAAGTTAAATTTAATGACCTTTTTTTAAAATTCTATAAATCTATTGAATTCAAACAAAAAAAAGTTTATCAAATTTGATCAAGATACCTTTGCTTAAAGATTAAAAAAATTTAGTTTTAATTCTATTTTAATAAGCATTTTAAGTTTTTTTTTTAAAAAATTTGATCAAAGATATCTTGACAACTATCATGTTAAATTTGATAAACTTTTTTAAATTCTATAAATTAATAGAATTTAATAAAAAAGTATATTAAATTTTACTTGTTATTGTCAAGATACCTTTGCTCAAAGTAGAAAAATTTGGTTATTACTTCTATTTTAATAGATATTTTGAGTTTTTTTTAAAACTTTGAGCAAAAATAGCTTGACAACTACTATATCAAATTCAATAAACTTTTTTTGAATTCTATGAATTTATAAAATTTAAACAAAAAAAGTTTATTGAATTTAACCTGGTAGTTGTCAAGATACCTTTATTCAAAGTTTAAAAAAATTTCTATTTTGATAGACATTTTGAGTTTTTTGAAACTTTAAGTAAAATATCTGACAACTACGAAGTCAAATTTAATAAACTTTTTTTAAAATTTTATGAATCTATATAATTCAAATAAAAAAGTTTATTAAATTTAACTTGGTAGTTGTTAAGATACTTTTGCTCAAAGTTTAAAAAATTTGTTTATTACTTTTATTTTGATTTTTTTTTTAAAACTTTAAGCTAATAACTACCAAGTCAAATTTGATGAACCTTTTTTTGAATTCTATGAATCTATAAAATTTCAAATAAAAAAAAGTTTATTGAATTTGACTTGATGATTGTCAAGAAACCTTTGCTCAAAGTTTGGATATTACTTCTATTTTAATAAATATTTTGAGTTTTTTTAAAACTTTGAGCAAAAATATCCTAACAACTACCAAGTCAAATTTGATAAACTTTTTTTTGAATTCTATATATCTATAGAATTTAAACAAAAAAAAGGTTACTGAATTGACTTGGTAGTTGTCAAAATACCTTTGCTTAAAGTTTAAAAAAAATTTGGTTATTATTTTTATTTTGATAGATATTTTGAGTTTTTTTGAAACTTGAAAAACAAAGATATTTTAACAACTATCAAGTCAAATTTGATAAACTTTTTTAAATTCTATGAATCTATAAAATTCAAATAAAAAAAAGTTTATTGAATTTGATTTGGTGGTTGTCAAAATATCTTCGCACAAATTTTAAAAAAATTTGATTATTATTTCTATTTTAATAAATGTTTTGAGTTTTTTTGAAACTTTAAGCAAAGAAAATCTTGACAACTACTAAGTTAAATTTAACAAACTTTTTTTTGAATTCTATAAATTTATAGAATTCAAATAAAAAAAAGTTTATCAAATTTGACTTGGAGTTATCAAGATACTTTTGTTTAATGGTTTGGATTTACCCCTTTGTACTAAATTAAGTACACTTTTAAAAATTAATAAAAAATCAAAAAAAAATATATAAAAAAATATTTTTATATAAAAAAGACTTTTTATAAGGTATAGATCAGTTTCATATTATTTATTTTAATATTATTACTAAACAAATTTTTTTTTATATATAGAGATTTTAGTGTTTTGTTGCGTACTAAATCTAGTACATTTTGCATCTGTTTTTTTAATAGTAAATTTTATATGTTTCTGCACGGCAAAAAATTCTCTATAAGAGAATTTTATTCTCTGTTCAAAAATATTTTTAGCATTTTAAAAAACGAAGCTAAACTTATAAGCTTCTAATTACAGCATCTCCAATACTTATAAAATTTTTAAAAAATATTAAAATATATAGTTTTTTTAAAAAATTAATAGATAATCAAGTTTAATGGTGTACTACAGGGGGCTACCAATGCATTGTGGACACTTTTTAAAAATTTATACCAAGCTAAATAAATATAATATCAAGCTAAAAATTATATAAAATATTTATTAAATCTAAGGCTTTTAAATAAAAAAAAATTATAAAATTCTATGCAGTAGTTTTTAAAATAATTGAGGTAATACAAATTTGTGTAATGTTACACCAGTACAGAATTAGTAATTTTAATATAACTTATATAATAAATAGAATTACTAAATATAGTAATATATAAACTTAATTTTTTTATTAAATAAATTAATTTTTTTTAAATAATATTATTTAATATAACAAATTATATATTTTTTTAATATTTTTAAAATTTTTAAAAATATTTATAAAATTTCCATATATAGCAATAAAAATTATTAATTTTAGAAATTAATTAATTTAAATTAATATTTTAACTTTTACTTTAAAAAATCATAAAAAATTTAAAATTTTTTAAAAAATTATAATAATTTCAAATTATATATAATTTGTTATATTAAATAACTTTATAAAATTAAAAATATAGTTTATTTAATAAAAAAGTAATTTTTACTATAAAAATATAATTTTAATAATTTTTTAGCTTCGTACTAGTGTAAATTTACACAATTTTGTATTATCTTAATTATTTTAAAACTACTGCATAGAATTTTATAATTTTTTTTTATTTAAAAGCCTTAGATTTAATAAACTTTTTATATAATTTTTAGCTTGATATTTTATTTATTTAGCTTGGTATAAATTTTTAAAAAGTGTCCACAATGCATTGGTAGCCCTCTGTAAATCTAGTACAAGTACAAAATCTAGTACAAGTAAATCCAAGCTATTAAAATTTAAAAAAATTTGGTAATCTATATCATTTATTTTAAATCTGTGCACTTTAACGTTTTTGATTGACTATATCTAAAAAGTTTGATTGAAGTATGGGAATTTTGGGTCAGTGTACTTTTTGATTGGTCATCATATTTAAAAACTATGATTAGGTTGTAGGGATTTTTTGGCTGTAACTTTAATGTTTTGAATTAATAATTATGGCATTGTTATTATTAGTTATTATTAAAAACTACAATAAAAAAAATCAAAGATTTGCTCTGAATACTGATTGGCCTTTTATTTGTAATTTGATTGAATAGCTTATAACATGTGCACTTATATCATTTTGATGTAATCTATCTGCATGATTCATTGTATTAATGGTAATGAAGAGCTAAGCTTATATTTAAATATTATTAAATAACTTTAGAAAATCATGACCATTGTGTGAAAAAAATTATTTTTTACATAAAGTTAATAATAACACAAAGATTATTAACTTACCAATTTTATATAATTATAATTTAATTTTTAGTTGTTTTTATTGGCTACATCCAAAAATGTAACTAAATTGTAAGAAAATTTTAGTATCCTATGATGATTTCTATTTAAATTGTAATTGTTATGATATTTGTTATTATTGTATTTTGTAATTGATTTTATAAATCACAGGTTTTCATTTTTACATTGCATGAATCTTTTAGTTGGTTAGATTTTTTCATCCAATATCAGGCCAAACAAAGTTGATTTTTCATTTTGCTCTGTGAATTAATAAACTTTGGTTAGTCAGTCACTTTTTTTTTGGTTTAATTTACTATGAATTAAAAGAGTTATATTTATACCTAAGATTAGACTACAAGATGTAAATATTTTATTTTGCATTATACAGAATCTGAAAACATCAGTAGTTATTTATTGTTTATTTTTTTTGAATAATGTTTAGGGTATAGAAATTTATTACCTAATTTTTTAGGGGGAGGGGTCAGAGGGATTATTAGGTGCTATATAATATAGGATTATTAGCCAATCAAAATTGCCCAAAATAACTATATAAAAGTTTTAATTATAATAATTAAAAATATAAAAATTTTATTTTATATTAAGATTTTCTTTAAATTGCTAATCCAAATTAGATAAAAAATTTCTGAAGATATAAATCATATTTGGCTACAACATATTAAGATTTTAGCCAATTCGGATTAGTAATTCTTGAGAAATTGCTTAATCAAACTTAGACTTAATTATAGTTTGGTCTGGGTCTGGTCTGAAGCCTGTAAATTGGTCTGAGTTTGAATATATTTATATATATTTTTTGGTGCCAAAAAATTATTTAGTGCATGAAGTTAGAATTCATTAGTAAAATTTTGTGAATCATAAGATTTTATAGAATTTTATTAATAAAATTCTATAAAATCTTATAATTCACAAATTTTTATTAATTAATTCTAACTTTATGCACTAAGTAAACATGTACAGCATTTAAAAATACATCAAATCGGCATAATTGTTTTTATTTTACTTGAAATTTAGATATTAGATGCATAATTTTGGATTTTTGATCAAAAAAGTCAAATTTAAGCATCTTTTCTCCAAATTTCAAGTAAAATAAAAACAATTCTGCCGATTTAATGTATTTTTAGGCTCTGAACAAGTTTACCTAGTGAAATAAGTTAGAATTAATTAGTAAAATTTTGTGAATCATAAGATTTTATAGAATTTTATTAATAAAATTCTATAAAATCTTATAATTCACAAATTTTTATTAATTAATTCTAACTTTATGCACTAAGTAAAGATGTATAGCATTTAAAAATACATCAAACCGGCATAATTGGTTTTAATTTACTTGAAATTTAGATATTAGATGCATAATTTTGGATAAAAAGTCAAATTTAAGCATCTTTTCTCCAAATTTCAAGTAAAATAAAAACAACTCTGCTGATTTAATGTATCTTTAGGTGCTGAACAAGTTTACTTAATCCTTAAAGTTAGAATTAATTAGTAAAATATTATGAATCATAAGATTTTATTAAATTTTATTAATAAAATTCTATAAAATCTTATTATTTGCCAAATTTTACTAATTAATTCTAATTTAATGTATTAAATAAACTTGTTTAGCGCCTAAAAAGACATAAATCAGCAGAGTTGTTTTATTTTACTTGAAATTTGGAGAAAAGATGCTTAAATTTGACTTTTTTGATCAAAATCCAAAATTATGCATCTATTCTCTAAATTTCAAGTAAAATAAAAGCAATTATGCTGATTTGATGTATTTTTAAATGCTATACATGTTTATTTAGTGCATAAAGTTAGAATTAATTAATAAAAATTTGTGAATTATAAGATTTTATAGAATTTTATTAATAAAATTCTATAAAATCTTATGATTCACAAAATTTTACTAATTAATTCTAACTTCATGCACTAAATAACCTAATTCAGAAACTAAAAATACATTAAATCAGCATAATTGTTTTTATTTTACTTAAAATTTGGAGAAAAGATGCTTAAATTTGACTTTTTTTGATCAAAAATCCAAAATTATGCATCTAATATCTAAATTTTAAGTAAAATAAAGTAAAATAAAAACAATTATGCCGATTTGATGTATTTTTAAATGCTAAACATGTTTACTTAGTGCATAAAGTTAGAATTAATTAATAAACATTTGTGAATTATAAGATTTTATAGAATTTTATTAATAAAATTCTATAAAATCTTATGATTCACAAAATTTTACTAATTAATTCTAACCTTATGCACTAAGTAAACTTGTTCAGCACCAAAAAATAAATAAAAACATATTTTTGGACCAGCTTGCAGACTTCAGAACAAACTGGGTCCGGTCTTTAGCTTGAATTTGATTGGCTAGTTTATTATCCGGTGGGGGAGAGGGTACCCTCTTAAGAAGTGGAAACCACCTAATAAATGTCTTACCCTTATATTTAAAATTAGACTATGCAAAGTTAATTTTTATTTATTAATAATGATACATGAAATCAAAAACTTCAGTTAGTCTATCAAATTTTTTGTTTTTTTTTACTTTACTGTATAATAGAATAATCACATAAAATTAGGTCAGATTTTTTGTTTTGTATAATATGAAATTTACATGAAATCTCAAAACTTCGATAGTTAGTTAATCTTTTTTTTTTTGAATTTAATTTACTGTAAATTATAGAAAAATATTGATATCTAAGATTAAGTCACACAAAGTTTTTTTGTTTTGCATTACAAGAGATTTGAAAACTTTGGTCATTTGGCAGATTTTTTTAATTTACTTTATACTAATAACTAGAGGTTAGTAAAATTACGGGGGGGGCAACTCGAATGTTATACAAGTTTAATTGTAATACAAAAATTGTCATTTTATATGAAAATCATATAAATTCATATGTATTGTATTCGACTAGCCAAAGCCTTGATTATTAATTTTTTTAAAAATAACTCGTTTACCAAAATCTCTTTTTTTTTGAAACTTGAAATAGACAAAGGTAAGTAATTAATAATAAAGAAATTTTATAGCTGTTCTTTTATTGTTAAAAAAACTGAATCATATATTTACACTCAATTATTATAAGATGAAAGAAATGAAGGTAAAAAATCATATATATAACTTGAAGCCTATAAGCATCTTAAAATAGCACATATCTAATATGAACATGTTCCAAACTGAAAATTATGACATTTTCATAGTTTTTTTTCAATTTAGAAGTCAGGATTCTAGGTCAGCCTTTTCAACGTTTTTGCTATATAGAATCTCAAAGTTCATATAGTCATAAAGATATTGGAATATGGCTTGCACTTGCCAAAGAATTTATTATACGTCATGGTGGAGATATCCCGTAACTTCAATAGTAAGTTAAAAATGATATTTACAGCTGTTTTTATAAATTTTTGGACAACTGATAAAATTATTTTGGTCGAATTCGATAGGTTTTAGAATTCAAATTGGATTTTGGCATTACAATAATTTGATAACACTAAATTCAAAACTTATCGAATTCGGCTGATCAATTTTTATCAGTTGTCCCAGATTTATGAAAACAGCTGTAAATGTTGGTTTACAATCGGATATGAACACTTACCAATAAATAAAATACACTTTAATAATGTTGAAAATTCAATAAGCTATGGTCAAGGCTTGGGTTTGTATATGGGCTTATGGCATCTCATTCGATGTAGATTAATATTGACTTTACAAGAAAATCAAGCTAATTTGTTTGCTTCCACCAGGTTCTTTGGTCATAGCTGCAATACTCTTAGGTCAGAAGGCGAAAGGCACAGTAAATGCACTGACTTGATGATCTTTGAAAAGCGTTGATAACTGCACTTTGTAAGAACTCTATACCAGACTTGAGTAGTAAGTGTAATAGTTTTGAATTAGGATTGGCAGATGCACTTTACAATAACATCATACTAACTTGTTTGGATTTTACTGTTTGAATTTCACTGGTTCTTTATATCTTAGCTATAATCGTGAATCAGAAGGCGGCATGTAGTAATATTCGTCGTGTTATTGTAGCACATATGAGCTTTGTATTTTATATAGTGCTCCTAACAGGTTTGACCTAGCTATAGTAAATCTATTATATGGGCCATAACCTATACTAAATTTATTATAACTAGATCAGCTTCGGGTCATTCAGATTAAACCCGTTAGAAACTCCTAATTTTATAGGTGGTATATCGTAATGTGTTGTATTGTAATATACATCGCACTGGGTGCTCAATATACTATGTAAACCAAAACAATATGTGGTCATAAAGGAAACACTGTGCTAACTTTTTCTTGGATTTTCAATTTAATAATCTAGATTAGGAATAGGAAATGCGTTAGCCGGTGCACTTTTCAAGAAAATCACGCTGATTTCTTTGACTCTTTGTGTTAATAATTTTAGTTCAGAAGGAAAAGGAAAAGCATTAGCAGATGCATTTTGCAAGAATTTTACACTAACTTAGATGTAATCTGTAAGAGCACTACTAGCTTAGAAGTTCTCAAGCAACCTTCGCACTAATGGTCGAGATGTTCAAATTATTGCAATTAGTGCGAATCACAGATTTGGTTGTTCTCAAACACCTCTCTCTATGGTCAATAAAATACCTGATTAACTAAAAAAATAAATAGTATTAATCAGTTTGATCAAAAAACCTGGGGTTGAATTTAAAAATCTGCATTTCGCACAACGAGCTTTTGACAAATTGATATTAGAATTGCTTCAATTTAATTAATCAAAATGATTGAGCACCATCCCTAATTTTAATTTCTGAAACATTTCATATGTATTATTATGTTAATTTTTCCTTTGAAAATTTACATTGTCTAAAGAAAACATTATTACATATTAAGTTTACGATCACTAGCAAATCGAGTTTTAACTGTGTACTTAGAATGCATTTAGGCAGCTATGATATTAAAATTTAGCATTATAAATATTATAGTTAACTAAGCTGTATATAAACATTTGCATTATACTAAAAAAATTATAATTCAAATACAATATTTTTGAGTTAATTGTAAACGAATAACTTTTTATTTTTTTTAATTATTACATATGGTTTGTTGATTGAATGCGCTCTAACTCTAACTAATGGGTGGGTGTTATTTAACTTAACGGATGGGTTAGATTGGAAGGTTTAAACTAATGGGTTGGTTTGGGCAGATTTTAATCTAGCGAATGGATTGGTTTAAAGTGGTATTAGTTAAATGTATATACTCTCCCTTCTTAATACTAACTATAGGCCGCCCACAATAAATAAAAAATCTACATACTTTTAAAATTTCTAATGGACAAAATCTTTACCATGTACTAGACTCAAGTCTAATATAAGTTTTAATATTGGTGAATATAAGATGTAAGAGATCCAGGTCTTTTATAGCAATTTACGGTACTAAACATTTAAAATGAACGCATATAGGTTAATAAATTCAGAATTTGACAACTTTTATTATTTAAGAGTGAGATTTAGTTCTGCGAACACCAATATGTACTCAATTTCTGTACAAACCTACCAGGTGGCAGAAATAGAAGACAACAATAGCCTGTCTTGAATCAGCGGTCAATTAATACAATCAAAGGTTCTTTGATATAGTATCATGAATATTTTTATTATATATTTATACGATAATTACACAAATATTTATGCAACATTTTTATTAAATATATGTTTATAATAAGTTGGCCCCCCGTAGTTTACTAACCCCTAGCTAATAAATAATATTCATGCAAAGTTGGTTTTTTGATTTTATCATATGGAATTTAAAAACTTCAGTCAGTCGGTAACTTTTTTTTTTATTTTAAACTTGCTATAAACTAACAAAATAATAGATACATTTAAAATTAGGGCTACGCGAAGTTTGCTTTACATTACATGGAATCTAAAAACATCAGTTGGTCAGATTTTTTTCTTTTTTAATATTTTTTTTATTTTACTGTAAATTAATACTGTAGAATAATATTCATATCGAAAATTAGACTAAACAAAGTTGATTTTTCATTTTATATTTAATGAAATCTGAAAATCAGTCAGATTTTTTTCCTATAAGAAAAGTGGTTTTGATGATAGTATGGGTTAGCATATATTATGTTTTATAGTATTGACACATATATTGGGTGGCATATATAAGCTGTGTAATTAACTATGCCAAAACCTGCAAGTTTTGGTTTAGTAAAATACAGCAAACCTTAGTCCATTTATGGTCCAAAATATCAGGTAAACAGTCCGCTTCAGTCTAATTCAACATATCAATACGAATCACAAACATACAAACCCAGATTTCTGCTTATTCTACACTTAACCATGTTACTCTATAGAAACATGTGCTTACACAGACTACTTTTTTTATAGATTTTTTTTTTAGTTTATTATAGATTAATAGGGCTAATGTTCATATTTAAGGTTAAATTTACACAAATTTATTATTTATTTTATATTACAAATTTGAAAACTTGAATCAATTTGCTGCATTTTTTTTTATTCATATATATATATTTTTAATTTACTATAAATTAATAGAATAATGTTTGCATCCAAAATTAGGCAATATAAAGTTGATTTTCTGTTTTGCAATTTGAAAACTTTGGTTAGTCATTTGGGTTTTTTTTTAAATAATGTTTATATGAAGTTGATTTTTTGTTTTATTACATGGAATCTGAAGACTTCAGTTAGTTAGTCATATTTTTTTTTACTTTACTGTGAATTTACTATAAATTAATAGAATAATAATCGCATTTAAAATTAAAGTTACACAAAGTTAATTTTCACTTTACAATATATGGAATTTAAAAACTTAAGTTGGTCAGATTTTTTCTTTTTTATTTCTTTTTTATTTTTTTTTTATTATTTTTATTTATTTTATTTATTTTTAATTCACTATGAATTAATAGAAAAATATATATATCAAAGATTGATTAAGCTATGCAAAGTGAATATTCGTTTTCATTATACAGAATCTGAAAACTTTGATAGTTAGTAAGCAAAAAAATTAATTTTGGATATGTTGACATTGTAGTATCGCTCTAACGCTCTAAAGAAAGAATGATAGCCAAAGATTGTCTATTTATCTTAACGAATTGAATTCAAGCATGCGACCAAAAAATTTATAATATCTATCGCTATGAATAAATCCACTAAATTGAGCAGATGTCGACACTATATTTCCAGTACCCAGAGGATGCAGCATTTCAGGTATTTTTGAAAAATCAATTATCTGAATTTAATGAAAATTTTGATTAGTTTTGAGTTTATAGAATTAAAGTGAAAAATTTTTAAATTTTTAATGAAGATTACTTGGAATTACCTGGTCAAATTCGATCAAAATTTTTTCATTTTAAATCTATAAGCTCACAGAATTAAAATTTTGCTCAAATTTGACAAGGTAAATTCTGAGAAATTTTCATTCAAAGTTTAGATATTTTAACTTCTAATGAATATTCTCGACAACCAATATTCAAATTCGATTAGATTTTTTTATTTTTATTCTATGAGTCCACAGAAATAAATAAAAAATTCTCATCAAATCCAGATGGTTAGTCGTCAAGAAACCTTTTTTTATTTTAATTCTGCAAAACTATAATAAAAATAAAAAAGAATTTGATCAACAATCGTCACTAGATTTTAAAAAGCTTTTGAACTTATTAATAGGATCAATTTTGATTATTGGCTGTTTTCTTTTTAGGTGTTTGTATTACTAGCACAAATAATTTAACTCATAGTTAACTCATTAACTCACTCATAGTTACAATTACATGTATTTTGTATTACCATTTTGGTTCTTATTTTGGTTAGTTTGTATTAGATGAGTCGATTGATAACTCTTTTGATTTATGATCAATGTTATCTTTTTTCTAAATGTAGATGAATTATTACATGGGAAATAAGTTGTTTTGTATGGATACTTTATGTGCACTGCACGAACAATTGGATCCTGAGTTTAAAGTGATGTGCCAAAGTGCCAACTCACACATTTCATAATAAAATATGTGTAAAACATAACATAATTGTGCCTTATTTTAGATTTCTCAATTTTTATGAGCTTGTCTTCTTGGACTTTTGTGCCTACTTTTGAGTGGTTTGTCAATTTCACTTTTACTGTATCAGATCTTTTACGGGTCTGATAAAATAATAATCTATAATCGTCAAAGACAAACGAAAGATTGTAACGAAAGTGTTAACGGAGATTTGGTGATCATTTCTATATTAATCTTTAAGTTTAAATAGTAAAATGAAAATCAATCTTTGTACATAATAGTTAGAAACCTGATATTAAAAAACTTAATTTATAATTATGATATAATAAAAAATAAATAATTAAAAAATTAAAAATTCGATGTGAAAAAATTGTAAAAATATAATGACCTTTTTTATCATTTAATTTAATGAATGATAAATAGTAATTAATGTAAATGATTGAAGAATTAATAATTGAAGGTAAAAATATTATGCGAGACTTACTATAAAGTTATTAAAAAACTGATATTTGATTTACAAGAATGTGATCTTTTTTTGTTATTTAACTCATTTCTTATTTTGTTTATATGTGACCAATTTGTATTAGATGAGTCAATCGATTACCTAAATGTGGGGTGAATTGTTACATGGTAAATAAGTCGTTTTATAAATGACACTTTATGTGCACTGCACGAACGAATGGATCCTGAGTGTAAGTGATGTGCCAGTGTGCCAACTCACGCATTTCGTGATTAAATGTGTAAAACATAACATAATTGCGCTTTATTTTAAGTTTCTCACGTTTTACAAGCTTGGCATCTTAGACTCTTGTGCTTACTTGAGATATTTGTCAATTTCACTTTTACTGTGTCGAATCTTTTACCAACTGATGAAATGATAATCTATGATCATCAAAGACACAGTAAAAGTTGTAGCGAAAGCGATAACTGAGGTTTGGTGATCATATCTATATTAATCTTTAAGCCTAAATGAATATGATCTTTTCACATACGTACCGGTTAGTAAACCTGAATCAAAAAAATATAATATAATAAAAATAAATAATCAAAAATTAAATGTGAAACATATAATGCAAAATTTACAATTAAAGTTAGTACATTGAGAGTTGATTTTTAATTAACAAGAATATGACCTTTTTTGTTATTTAATTAATAAACGATAAATAATAATTAATGTAAATAATTTCGAATTAATAATTGAATGTGAAAAAATTATGCAAAACTTACAATTAAAGTTAATATATTAAAAGCTGATAATCAATTTGCAAGAATGTTAAAACACATTTAATAGTTCCACAAACAGCTAAATAAAACAAACATAATCTTTTACGATAACACTATAATTACAATAAGTAGCTGTGCGATGCAGTAGCTAAACTGGGAATGGATGATAAACTATATAAATGAAAATAACACCTAGGGGCCCAATAAGTAAAATGTACGGTTGGCGGCGGAATAGCACAGGTTTTGGTAGCACGGATAAACCAGGATTTTGTATGTAAGAGACCTTTACTGAAACTTAAAAAAAAGTATATATGTTTTTATAATAAAATAATAATATTTTGAAAATATAATAAATATGCTTTTATATAAAAAAATATTTTAATAATATTTTTATAATATATTAATAATATAATAAAAATTTTAAAAATAAAATAAAAATTTAAATCTGTTTTAAAAATATTATAAAATTATTATAAAAACATTATTAT
>QKWP01000005.1:145019-218925 GCA_003550325.1 Gigaspora rosea | reverse complement strand
CGAATAATGACCAGGATTAAGCTTAATTTGATCAAAATTCAGAACATTTTTAGGAGTTATTTCGCATTTATACGAAAAGTCTAATTTAGTAATGTTGAATAACTCCGATATAGATAGTTATATTTTTATCGAATTCAAATATTTACAGCTGATTTGCAAATTAGTAGGATTATTATTTTTCGATAATAAAATTTCGGCCAGTATATTGAAACGATATACTGGCCAAAAATTGTATTATCAAAAATTATATTTTTATTACCAAAATTTACTGTAATTTCGATAATTATATTAAATCTGCTATTACTTTCGCATTATGGTGAAACCTGCGTTGCAAGGTGTAAATCCGCTTTGCATATTTTAAATCCTAGTACATAATCACAGCATATTTAGTTAGTGCATTTCCGAAAGACAATAATAAGAAGGCTTTTTTATCATGTACTTTATTCGAAAAGAAAAACTGTTAAAGGTTAAACAATTCTCATACGATAAATAAACGTAGTACTAAAAGATGCAGAATTCCAAATTTCATTACGTTTAATACATTGCCCAATCAATTATGAGATTTTGCATCACTAAAATGCTTATAAACCATACACTTCATGATATATATCACTCTGTTCCTGGTATAAATAAACTCTATAAATATCACACCATTTAAAAAAACCCCCCTCTTACGCACTCAAAAATACCTTGCTATATTGCATAAATAGTGAAATCCGCTTTGTAGATCGGGTTAGGGCGAAGTCTGCGGTTTATTATGTTTTTAATTATATAAAAGCGACCTCATGTGATGATCATAGCAGATTTCACTATTTCACAACTCAGGTTTCACCCTATCGTATTATATTGTACAACAAGCTATGAGTAATAATAAATACGTACGTACGTATAAGAATAACGCTCAATTGTAACACAAATCCTGTCGCACGCAATACGCCGTATTAAACAAATTTAGATATAAATCGTGCATCATCTTTACATAGAAAAAATATTGAAGTTTTTAAATTTCCTGCACTGTGCATAAAATTTTTTTGAACAGCAATCAAGAGAAGGATTTTTTAATTTGTTTTTTATTTATAATCCAATAGGAAATTTAATTTGATGAATAAATTACAGGCCGTATCAGACTTTGAATTTTTTAGTATAAATCAATTTAAAATCAAATATACAGGTGAAATGAACATTTATTTTTCAGCGAGGTCCAATCTTTATTTTTTAGCTATGAGGAATAATTTTATATTTTAATAAGAAAATTAATTAATATTTGAACGAAAAGTATTAAAGGTTGCATAACTTACTAATTAGTATAAATTTTGAATAAAAGGGCCTGATGATTATAAAGTTGCGGCTAAAATTCTGGGAAATGACCCGATTCCTTTAGTGTGCAAATTTTTTTATTTCGAAGTTAAAATTATAGATGGAGGAAAAAATGGGTAAGATTAATAATAAATTATTTATATAGTCAACTCTAGGTGCAATTTATATGTTTCATCTCTTTAAAACGCAAAGTTAGAATCTGTGCTCGATCGCTAATCTGAAAATTTTCAAAAATTTGAATCAAGATATCTCGAGTCGAGATATCTTGATTCAAATTTTTGAAAATTTTTATTTTTACCGAGAAGTGTGAGAGTACGGGCCAGATCAGCGATCATCATCACATGATCAAAACCGAGCACATGATTATAATAATGCTTTAAAACACAGTCTAACTCTAAATACAATTTGTTAAATGTACTTAGAAGAAGTTAATTGTTGTATTAAAATTATTTTTCATAATTATTTTAAATCTTTTAAAAGAATGATTGGAATCGGATTTTGCGAGCCAATTGATCAAAATAAAAAAACCGATGATTTAGATATCATGGCACTGCCTGGTAATAAAAGTTTATTATTATCATTATTTTTTCATAGCAATAGGTCAATAGTTTTGTTATGAAATATTTAGGCCAAAAAAATAACTCTTGGGGTTACCATGGAGATGATGGATACTTATATTGTTCTGGCAGTGGCGAGCCATATGGGCCATTATACACTACCGGCGATACTATTGGATGTTATTTAAACTTCCAGAAAAAGATAATATTTTATACCATAAATGGAGTAAACCTAGGTAATTATTAGTTATTAATTCCAAAACCTAGATATGAATTTAGCATTTGTATTATATTTCCAGGAAGAGCATGCTATCTGCCTAATGATTTGGAAGGAAATCTATATCCTTGTATTGGATTTAGATCGCAAGGAGGATCCGTAGAAGTAAATTTTGGGGATAGAAAGTTTGAATATTCTGGAAAGTTACTTAAATAGGTCATAATGATAATAATTTAATATTACATTATTTAATATTTATTTTATTTGTTTCTATAATAGTAATGTATAATAAAGATATCTATGACAAAGAGTATAAAGAAATTCTTGAAAAATTTATTATGGGCGAATATGATAAAGCACTTGAAGATGTAACTAAATTGCTTAAAAATGATCCAAAAAATGAAAATGCACCAAGATATCGAGGAGAAATTAATTATTTAATGAAAAAGTATAACTGATAAGAATATTTTTTAATTAATTCAAAAAATATCAATAATTCAATTCTAATCAATTCTAATAACATATTATAATTATTATTTCTGTATGTCAATTATGTTATCACAATCAAACACTATAGCAAGTAAGTTAACAGTATAGCTAATAAGAATATTTTTTCAAGTGAATTTTGAAAAAATATCAATAATTCAATTCTAAAAGTATATTATTACTATTATTTCTGTTATGTCAATTATGTTATCACAATCAAAACTATAGAATGTAAGTTAGCATTATAACTGATAAGAATATTTTTCAAGCCAATTCAAAAAAAAATATTGATAATTCAATTCTAATAACATATTATTACAATTATTTCTGTTATATTAATTATGTTAACATAATTAAACTATAGAATGTAAGTTAGCATTATAACTGATAAGAATATTTTTCAAGCCAATTCAAAAAAAAATATTGATAATTCAATTCTAATAACATATTATTACTATTATTTCTGTTATGTTAATTATGTTAACATAATTAAACACTATAGCAAGTAAGTTAACAGTATAACTAATAAGAATATTTTTTAAGACAATTCAAAAAATATATCAATAATTTAATTCTAATAACATATTATTTCAATTATTCCTTTTACATCAATTATGTTTTACAATCAAACATTATAGAAAGTAAGTTAACAGTATAACTAATAAGAATATTTTCAAGTAATTCAAAGAAATATTGATAATTCAATTCTAATAACTATTATTTCTGTTATATCAATTATATTATCACAAAAACACTATAGCGAGTAAGTTAATAGTATAACTGATATTTTTCAAGTCAATTCAAAAAAAATATTGATAATTCAATTCTAATAATATATTACTGTCATATTTGTTATATCAATTATGTTAGTACATTCAAACACTATAGAAAGTAAGTTAATAGTATAACTAATAAGTCAAAAAATATCAATAATTCAATTCAATTAACATATTATTACAATTATTTCATATGCTCCAATTTTTGGAATTTATAAAAAATGCTTATTAAAGCTATATAATTTTTGATCTACTGGTCTATTTTAAATGATTTTACTACCAAAATGTTCATCTCTTTGAGATGATTCCAACAAGCCAAATCATAAAAATCCAATCACAGGGTCATGAGAAAATGCACTGTCAAATAGGTGATGCACCTGAAATTGGTTTGATCTATGTCAAACCAATTTTAGGTGCATCATCTATTTGATAGCACATTTTCTTATGACCCTGTGATTGGATTTTTATAATTTTTAGCTTATTGGAATCATCTCAAAGAAGCAAACGTTTGGTGATAAAATCATTTAAAATGGACCTGTAGATCAAAAATTATATAGCTTTAAAGTTTAAAAAAATAAGCTTTTTTTATAAATTCCAAAAATCGGAACATATGTTTGTTATTTCTATTACATCAATTATATTATTACAATCAAACATACTACAATAGTCAGTAAGTAATAGTATAAATAATAAGAATATTTTTTAAGTCAATTCAAAAAATATTGTTAATGCAATTCTAATTATATATTATTACTATTATTTCTGTTATATTAATTATATTATCATAATCAAACACTATAGAAAGTAAGCCATTATTAATAAATTGCATAATACGTAATTATTCTTAGTAGTTTATTACATTGCTGTGGTCTCATATATCAACGAGTTGTATTGTCAGTAATTGTATTGTCAGCAAATCGTATTGTCGACAAATTGTATTGTCAGTAGAATAAGCTTGTCAGTATATTCATTTTTCAGTAAAATGAGCTTGTCAGTAAGTTGATTTTGTCAGTAAATGTAACTGTCGGTGAAATGTGTGTCAGTAAAATCAATTTTTTAGTGAAAAGGAACTTGTCAGTAAATAAGTATTAGCAAATTTTGTGTCAGTAAAAAAAGCTTGTCGGTAAAATGATTGTTGGTGTAGGTTGATATCTGTGAAGTAATTGGTGATTTGATTGCTACTCTAAGTTAACAGTATAAATGATAAGAATATTTTCAAGTCATTCAAAAAAATATTGATATTTTAATTCTAATAATATATTATTACTATTATTTCTGTCACATCAATTAAGTTATTACAATCAGACACACTACAATAGTATGTAAGTTAATAGTATAATTGATAAGAATATTTTTAATCAATTCAAAAAAATATTGATAATTTAATTATAATAACATATTATACTATTATTACCATTATTTCTGTTATATTAATTATGTTATCACAATTAAACACTATAGCAAGTAAGTTAACTGATAAGAATATTTTTTAAGTCAATTAAAAAAATATCAATAATTTTATTCAATAACATATTATTACTATTATTTCTGTTACCTCAATTATATTATTGCAATCATACACTAAAGAATGTAAGTTAATAGTATTATTTTTCAAGTCAATTCGAAAAAGTATTGATAATACAATTTTAATTACATAATATTTCTATTATTTCTGTTATATAAATTACCGGTATGTTATTACAATTATATGCTATAGAAAGTAGGTTATCAGTATAACCAATATTTTTCAAGTCAATTCAAAAAAAATATATTGGTAATTCAATTCTAATAACATATTATTTCTGTTATATACAATCAAATATTATAGTATGTAAGTTAACAGTATAGCTAATAAGAATAGTTTTCAAGTTAATGCAAAAAATATTGATAATTCAATTCTAATAATATATTATTACTATTATTTCCTGTTATGTCAATTATGTTACCACAATCGAATACTATAGCAAGTAAGTTAATAGTATACTAATAAGAATATTTTTCAAGTCAATTCAAGAAAAATATTGAATAATTCAATTCTAATAACATATTATTACTATTATTTCTGTTACTACAATCAAACACACTACAATAGTATGTAAGTTAAAAGTATAACTAATAAGAATGTTTGCAAGTTAATTCAAAAAAATATTGATAATTCAATTCTAATAACATATTATTTCTATTATTTCTGTTATGTTAATTATGTTATCACAATCAAAACATTACAATAGTCAGTAAGTTAAAAGTATAACTGATAAGAATATTTTTCAAGTCAATTCAAACAAAATATTGATAATTCAATTTTAATAATTATTATTATTATTATTCTTTCAGTTATTTGATTATTTTAATCACAATCAAACACTTTATATCAATAATTCTAAAACAATAATAATCACTAATTTTTATTTGTTAATTCCATAACTTTTAATAATGTTTAAGATTTGAAGAAGAATTTCATAATTGGACAAGTGGTAATAATGAAATTGATGAGTTTATTCAACAAACACAACTTACTGCAAATAAGTTTAGTGATATCATTGAATGGGTTCCTTTTAATAAATTAACAAAAATTAAGTATATTGCAAAAGGAGAATTTGGTACAGTCTTTAAAGCAATTTGGACTGATGGATATATTTATGGATATAATTCGCCTAACAATAATGAATGGATTCGAAATTCACAAACAAGTGTTTGTCTAAAAAGTCTTCATAATTCTAAAGATATTAACAAAGATTTTTTAGAAAAAGTAAGAATTGCATATAAATTAAATATATTAATAATGTAATTAATATAATAAATTGATTTAATCTAATTAATGTTTAGATTAAAAATCAACACAATCATGGGGGAGATTCAGCAATTGCAATTTATGGTATAACTAAAAATCCTCAAGATAGTGATTATATGATAGTTACACAGTATGCAAATCAAGGAAGTCTTCGAAACTTATTAGATAGCAAATATTATGACTTAACATGGAATTTTAAAATAGATAACTTATACTATATGGCCGAAGGGCTTTATACAATTCATGAAGCTGGATTAGTACATAAAGATTTTCATTCCGGAAATATTGTCAATGAGTATTTTTGTTTTTTTTTTTATAACTGATATTGGTTTATGCAAACCAGTATTACAAGACTCAAATTCTATTGAGCTTTTTGGTGTGCTTCCTTATGTTGCTCCAGAAATGTTGAAAATGTTAAAAGCATCTGGAAAAAATGAAATTAAATATACTCAATCATCAGATATTTATTCTTTTGGAATTATTATAACTGAAATTTTCAATGGATATCCACCATATTATGATATTCCACATGATACTGATTTAGCATTAAAGATATGTATGGGCCAGAGACCTGAAATTAAACACGAAGTTCCTCAGCTACTTTTAGATTTAATGAATAATTGCTTGGATGATAGACCTGAAAACAGACCATCTGCCAAAGAATTGGTTGATAAGTTGAAGCAATATCGAAATGATGTATCTAATGAAGGAACTGAATTATATAGACAAGTTGAAGCAATTGAAAACTTATCAAAAAATTCAAAAGAAAAATTTTCATCACGGCTTATTTATAAAATACACGAAAAAGCTTATTACAAAAGCTCATGTTTAAGCAGAAGTTTAAATCTTCAAAATGGTAGGCAATTTTGTTTTATTTATAAAAACAAGTATTGATTGTTTATTTAAAAGTAATATTATTTGCTTACATGTACTTAAATTTGCCTCAAGTTATTCTTAAAAGAAATTTAGTAGAATTTCACAAATTAAATTACGGCCTTGTTATTAACTCGCAAGAAAAATGTATCGCTACAAATCGAGCATTTAATTCTGAACCGGAGATGAAATCAAATATTGAAATATGTCATATTAAATTGACATCACCAAAAGATAGAAGAGAATTATTTTTATTAAATAATTGTATAGATATTTCTTCTTTTCAGTCATTGCCGCCGAAATTAGTCAATATTATGGTGCAATCAAAAAATTTTCTCAATAATAATCGGTCATTCAATAAATTTTATTTTGAAGCTGATTTTCCATTAGTTGAATTGAATTTTGACCGAAAAACATTAAGCCAACCAAAGAAATAAAAATAGCAATTTACAATGCTTTAAATAATGAGAGACCATATAAAGAATTAATTAACGTGTTTAATACATTTGGCTATTTGTTTTCTCTGAAAATTATCCTTGGTCAAAAATTACGCAGATCATGTATTTTACAAAAGGAATTAGACCTTGCAGATCAACAGATAAAATTTGAAGAGAATTATTCATTAGAACTAGAAAAGCTTTTTATTTTATGGAAGGATAAATACGGGTTCGATGAGAAGTATTTGATGTCGATAAATGGAAAAGTTGTTGGAAAAAATGATATTGAAACGTGGTTAAATGAACATTTGAAACAAGACTTTAAATTATTACGGATTATTGGTCAAAGCGAATTAGTTCCATTATATGAACTTTTTGAAGAACCAGTTAGGGGCAACATCAAGTCAATTCTAGGAATAGATAATCTTCCCAAAATTCTTATGACAGGAGTCGTGCAAATAATTAAGAATGTCGGGTATTATAATATAGACTTTCCTTCTCATTTAGAAAGTAGCAATTATCATATTTTTGCAAAGGTAACCATATCGAATAAATACTCATTTGAAGTTATTGATAAAGCCGTTGTAAAAATACGATCCAGTAGTAGAGCCGGTTTTTTAGCAATAATTGAAAATTTTGATGAGATGAAGTAAGTAAAAATGAAACAATATTTGAACAACATATGATAAACATCATTATTTATTTTTTTTCTTTAATTTTTTTTTTTTTTTTTACTTTTAATAGTGATTTATATACAGAAAATTTACAAATTATGTGGATGTTAATTGGATTTCCAGATGAAATTAACTTTTATAGTCCTCATACACGGGAATTATCTATATTAAACATGGAAATGCAAGATGTTAGTAATGGTAAATCAAGCGTATTAATAAATGTTCCGAAAAATTTGCCAGAAAACTCCCGTATAATTTTGTCATTTGAATACCCCTTATTGGGTGATTATTCGAGAACTCAGGACGGTAAAATTGAATTAAAAATAGATTACAATCCACATGAAAATAGATCTGAAATCGACAAATTTGAAAGCGGATCTGAAGACGATGGTGTCGAAAGTGGATCCGAAGATGATGAAGTTGAAGATAGATCTGAAGATGACGGGGTTGAAAGTGGATCCGAAGAAGATGATGCTGAAAGTGGATCTGAAAGCGATAAAGTTGAAAGTGGGACTGAAAATTATGATGCTGAAGGCGGATATGAAAGTGATGACGTTGAAAGTGAATACTCAAAGTATCAATACTGAATATAAGATTAAGTATTCTCTTTACTCGTATATTTTTATTTTTAATCAAGAATTTGTAAAAGCTGATGTATCAACTAGCGAATGTAAAAATGTTTATTTGAAAGCTATTGGTTCATTAATTAGTTAGAATTTGCCGATTATATACAATATCTTGGATTTGTTTAATTATGGGAAAATTTAAAAGCTATACGAAATAATATTATTCTGTTCATGGAAACATATTAATTTTCATATATTATTGTATTGCAGTTTTTCTGTTGAGTAACTTTTATATGACATATTTTCGATTAATTCCATCACAAGATTAAAGACAAACGCTATGCATTATTTTTATGAGTGACTGATTTCTGGACATTTTGTATTTTGTTGTACCTCAGGCTAACGATTTCCTCAGATGTCGATTATTTGGCAAACATTAACTGATCGACATTGATTGGCCTAAACTATACCCTAACCCTATCCTAAACTTAGGCCGATCGACATCTGAGGAAACCATTAATCTGAGACACATTTTTATTAGTTTGCATTAAGTAGATTTGCTGATGTAAAAATCAATTGCCTGGTCAAATTATTCATAAAATTTAAAAATCGATGACAGGTTTACTTTAACCGCCCTAGTAACACCCCAAAAATCAGTTACGTAATCGGTGCTCAAAAATTTTTAGTGTTGATATACCGATAAATTTATCATATGACATAAGATAGAAAATAATACACGAAACCAAGTGAATAATAAATATTTGTTTGAGCGATTATGTAATTTTGGATGATGCTATTTATAGCTACCCGAATTTTTTTTATAAAATATAATATTGCAATCAAGTTTATTTAATTGTGAAATATTACAAGCCTAAGTACAATGTTTTGGCTAAAAAAAATAGCAAGTTTTCGCATGAGCAAACATAATAAAACGAAAATTTAATTTAATATATAATAATGCCGGATATCTAAAATTTAGTCGGAAATTTGATAATTTAAAAAATTTCGCTTATTGTTATAATCGATATGAATTGAGAGAGAAAAGACCCGTTATTAGACATTTAATTATTTGATCGTATATAAACTTATCAATTATTTATTGCCAATAAAAGGTATTTGGATTTCGTCCATTCCATGTATTTCTTACCGTTTCAAAATTCTAAATCCTCAACCATCTTTTTTATATAGGACTAAAGTTTTTTAAACAGAATACAACCATTTTTTTGCTGGGGAAGAGCGGGTAGCCTGCGAAAAAAATAAGTTATTTATAAAACACATATAACCGAAATATATATATTATATCTACCTTTTCAAGTACAGCCTTTAGTTCAATAGCATTATTATTCGTAACATCTATATCATATTATTATCAATATCGTTCGAATTATCATCTAAATTCAATTCGTATTCAACCTTCATTATCAATAGTTTCATCTCACTTATATGGGGTGTCTTCAATTAAAAGGGCCCATTTTTACATTTTTTTGAAAAATGAGTTTTCGTTAAATTCATATAAATTTTGACATGATTGACTTTTTTTAATTATAAATGAAAGTCGAATTACATAATAAAAAATCAAGATAATGTAAAAAGAAAAATTACATGAGGCTGCGTAGAGCCAACACGTCACGAGTTTACCCGATAGTCACCTGCCGTCTTTAACCAATCAATATCGTGAAATTTGATTGATCCCGGATCAGTCCGAAAATCAAAACAAATAATTAAACTCAAATATCTCAACCCTTTTAATTGAAGACACTCCATATTGTGAACTATTAAGAATAGATCTTCAAACTGATTGATGTGCTTCATAATAAGTGGATATATGTTATTCCATTGTACTAACTTAAAGAAAGAATTTTCTATATCTCCTAATAAAGATGCCTGACGAATAACGAATCATTCGTCATTGACGAATGACGAAACCATTTCGTCAGGTGACTTCCCATTGACGAATTGACGATTGACGAAACCCCTGACGATTGACGAAACCTATGACGAATTGACGAAACCTATGATGAATTGACGAAACCTATGACAAATTGACGAAACCTATGACGAATTGACGAAACCTATGACGAATTGACGAATCCTATGACGAATTGACGAAACCTATGACGAAACCTGATGAGTTATATTCATACAAGATAGAGTTAATTACCGCGTTTATAAAAATTAAGAAGTGTTTTAATAACCCGCAAAAGGGTCATGTACAAAAGAATATAACCTAATTAACCTTTTAGGCAATTCCATAGGAAAAGTCGCGGTCAATAACGATAAGAGCTAAAAAAAACGTTGTTTTAACAGAACAGGGCGATCATGCATAATTAATAGCAGCGATAGAGAATCAATACAGGTTGGATAACAATACATACATATTAAGATATCCATTACATTCTCGATATCCATCGTGATTTTACTTATTTACGAATAACAAATCAAAAAAGGAAATTAAATTTTGTAAATAAACAAAGCGCGTAAAGATAGAAGTTTAGGGTTAAGGTGTTGTTGTTGGAGACTACAACGATAGATTGGTGCACATTATACTAGCATTTCGTTCCCATCATTTTTAATTAGTGCACCAAGGTCGATTTAAACATTGGTTTTCAAGTATTTTCGCTTCTCTTCCCTCTTTCGCACGTGTTCGGAATATATGACGGGTTATCCGGAATCGACGAAAACAAACGCGTGCATATTCCGGATCAACCCGACATAAATTTGAACACGTAAGAAGAAAAAAAGAAAAAAGCCAATGAAACCTTATAATGAAACAACCTTCTTTGAAACAATTTAAGGTTTAGTGTATCCAAGATCATTATGCTAAAGGGGTTCCTGAATAGATTTATCAAGGTTTATCAATTGTTAAAGGTTTGTCAAGGTTTCGTCAATTCGTCATATGTTTCGTCAATTCGTCATAGATTTCGTCAATTCGTCATAGATTTCGTCAATTCGTCATGGGCTTCGTCAATCGTCGGGGGTTTCGTCAATCGTCAAGGTTTCGTCATGACGAAACCATGACGAAACCATTTCGTCATCGCAAAAAACATTTCGTCAAGCATCTTTAGTTTGAAATCCTTTCGCCAAGAAGGTTGAATTCGTTCAGTACCGTATTTTCGCGTAATAACGCACATGTACGTTATTTTGAAATTGCCACTTTTTTTAAAAATCGCCTATTTGACTCGAAATAACGCACATATGCGTCCCGAAATAACGCACCCCCTAAGAGTTTGCATGATAAATAAAAGTATAGCGCACATGTCTATTAAATATTGGTAATGTGCGTCCCGAAATAACGCACAGGTGTACGTTATTACGCGAAAATACGGTAACAAGAAGATCAATCATATCGACATAATAATTTTGAAGCATTCTGGTAATTATTATATTACAAAGTACATCAAAACGTGGGTGATTAAATTTGTATAAAAAATCATGTTTAAGAATCCTCCAATGGGATTCTAGAATCATTGTCATACGCCAAAACTTTTTCTAAAATTTATTATAGTACATTGTTGATGTGCATGTGTAGCATTATATTGTAATGTTCCTTTTTTATATTTTGATGAAAGTTTTTGCTCAATTGCACGCAGCATGTGCCACCTACAGAGTTGAATTTTTGCATCATTCCAGATTGCCAGCCCATTACTTATTTGAGCAAAATCTTTGACAGAAAGGATTAGCTTTACTTCTTTAAGACCATGATTGTACAAAGATTTAAACATGCAGTAATAGCTGCACGGATGTCTTTCCCTTTTCCATTTTCAATAAAGCAATAAGGTACTGAAAATCCCATTCTATATATTATGTCATTACTGCAATTTGTAAATTTTGTCGTGTATTTTTATATATTAAAACTTCATAGAAAAAAAAAGATACAGATAATTTTACATAAATATCACTATTTTTGCATGACTAATAACGTGAAAGAATTCTCAATAAATCTTGTACTATCAATAAAATTTTGAAAAAATTATTCCCTAAAATTTACTACAGGTGACTATACTATGAGTATAATACATTTATTTCTTGAGGAATACGAAAAAAAGAAATTTCGGGCATTTCCGTTGCAAATTTATTATCATTCAATATTCTAAGCTGAAAATATTCAGGAGAAACATTAATTATTCCATGGCAATTATTATTATTAGGATATTTATCACTAAAGAGTTGATTTATAAATATGGGACTCGTGTTAAAATTATCTTTGTCTGTTTTCAAGTACTGGATAGTTGATTTTTTCGTTGGGTCTTTATTATAAGCTTGATCTATAAATATGAGATCATTATCAACAAGTTTTTTATGAACACTTTTCAGATCTATTTTTGAGTGCCAGACACTTGATGTTTTCGTTAGATTCCTATTATTCCATTTTACTTTTTCCTGCTTAAAGTCTTTAATAGCGAATTCCTTCTTTATATAAATAGTGCTATAAACCGAAAATATTAATTAACCTATACGAATCATTAAACTTCTTATAATGCTAAAAGAATGTATTAATTACCACATAAATAATTTTAAAAATTGGAATAGTTGTTGATCGTTGTCTAATTGTGTTTTATACATTTCAGAGCAGTAAACAAATAAACACGCAGCATCTGGTGGATAGATATGAGACCCAACTATTAATTTTGAATCATACATATTATTATTTGATGATATCACTGAAGATTCTTTCTGTGAAGAAGTTGTCTTTTCCTGCAATGAATTAGTCTCTTCTGAAGAAGTTATCTCTTCCTGCAATGAATTTGTCTCGTCTGAAGAAGTTGTCAATGAATTTGTCCCTTCTGAAGACGTTGCCTTTTTTTGTAAAGAACTTATTTCAATATGATCTAAAACGCATGTAGTTAATGCATATTTATTCATCGATTCTAAGTCATTTCTATGTGAAATATTTTCAACAATATATTGATCATTTAATTTGAACTTTTCACTTTCGATTACAACTTGATTCGACAGTTTGAGGTCGAAGGTATCAGTTGGATATCCTATTACCATCCATCCAATTTGGATGATAAATTCTTTTTTACCGGTAGGTTTTTTTTACTAGGAGCGCGAGTGATAATAATTTTTGGTTTGTCAGGACGACCATCGTAAGATACGCATGAAGAAAATATATGCCTATCCTTCTTCTTTTTTAAAACCGTAGTGAATATATGACAATCTTTTATATGATCTTTAGGAATACAATCTAATTTATTGCTTAATTCATACACATAGTGATTGATTTTGCTTGAAAATTGAATTGATTCGACTTCCACTATTCATTTTGAAAGTTAAGAATTTAGTTTTTACCAATTTAACCGAATAAAATAATTTCCTTACCTTTCAAAATTCTTTTTCCCAAAGCTTCTATAACATCTTTTTGCAATTCATCTTCCAATAAGCTAAAAATAGAATAGATTTTATGATATTCAATTATTTCCCAACCCTCAGAATTTTGAATTGAAGCGATCCATTCCTGACGGTCCTCTGGTCTAAATTTAGATTTGTTTCCACCCTTCACGGTGCGATTAAAATTAGTGGAATTTATCACCCTTTCATTACTTTTTGTTCTTTTCGAAGAAGCACATGTATTAGCTTCGGTATTAGCTTCGGCATATGTTAGCTTACTATTAGATGTGATACCAAATCCTTCAGACTTTTCGTACTTGTCTAAGCAATGTTTAAATGATTAATATCAAAAATATTCATATTTAAAATATTTCAAAATAATAAATAAATTCAACGTACTTGAATGCTTTATTTCTTCTAATTTCTCAATGATAACACCTCCAAAATAAACAGAGTTTGCATAAAAGTAACCATACTTTTCTGCAATTTTTTTAAGATTTTTTACTTTTTTATATTGTGTTTCTTCTTTTAATGCTTTTTTGACTTCGTCACTAAATTCAATAGTTGGAGAAATGTTATCCTTAATAATTTTTATATATGCTTTCCTCATTTTTACATAAGAATATTTTTTTGTTTCTTTATAATTTGTTAATTTTTTAAGCGATAATTCATAATCAACTCCAAAAAAAACAGAAACCCATGGCAAAATAGAGGCTTTGGCATTTCCAAACGTAATAAATTTCGCTCACATAAATCATTAAATTCATTTATACATTCGAATGAGTATTCATCAGGTCCATTTTCCAAAAATTCATATTTTGGTGTATTTTTGATAGTAAATGCACGGTGTACGGCCTGTTCTACTGAACCATTTTTAATAATAAAACCGGAACCGCACTTATTAATAAGTTTAATAATAACATGCTCATGTTCTTGACAAGCATCCCGAATAAGATTTAAAACATCATTACCATCTTCAATAGATAAAATTTCACCTAATTTCAATTTATTTTCTTCGGATTTAGTAACACGGGCTTTATCCTGATCTAGAAAACTGCAATTTGGACACATATAAAGATTACTTTGTTCTATTAAAGTATTCTAGTTCTTTTCGTATTTCAACAAGACTTTTTCCTTTATCTAAAGTATGCCTGAGCGGTTTGCTAGGAGTCTTACTATGATCACTGTAAATCATGACCTTGCTTTCTTGTAGGATGACAATATATAACTCATTGCCATTTACTAAAATATCTTTTAAACTATTATTATCAACTTCGGATTTACTAACGATTTTTCCGTTCTTCCGTCTGAACTTGAAATCTTTACTATTTTCATTAATTCCATCATTAACGAATCTTTGTTTAAGTATAGTACAGATATCCTTTAATTTATCTTCGGGGTCTAGTGGGAATTTTAACTCTTCACCATTAACATGAACTTTAATTTCCTTTAACAGATTCTCAACAATTATGTTTGATTTATCAGATTTATGAAGTTTATTTAATGTGTAATCAGACTCATCCTCATGATATATTCGTCTTTTATTTTGTTTAAACATAAACTTTTCAGCTTTCCAGTTATTTCTTCTTTCTGCCAACTTTTTTCGCACATCCTCAAGTTTCATGTCCGGTTCAAACCGTTTAGTAAAAATTTCTCCATCAATTTCGAAATTAAAATCTTTTGCTTTGTCTTTGTCTTTCACACTAAAGAATGGAAGCATGTTCAATATTGATGAAATAAGTTTCAAAAGTATTAAATGCACAGACGGAATTAATATTCCTTATAGTAATACAATATTTGCAACGACTGCTTTGGTGACAAACCGATAGGTTGATATGTGCAGTGTGAGATGTACGAAGACCACGGTCTGAACCAGTCTTTTAAACCGGTTCAAGTGGTTCCAAGTTCATAAATTAAGACCGGTCTAAATATGTAGTCCAATAAAAATATCATGGGTCTTTTATGAATATATTCCTATAATAGGATCAGTTTGGTGGACTATTACCCAGACTTGGGTTTTTTGAACAAAACTCAACAATTACAAATGACGAAGCCTAGCTGCTATAACCGTTCGTCAATCTCCGAATTCAAACCCAAGATTCAGATAACAATCTCCTAGCGTGCCCTAAAAAAATTGTTATGCAACTGAATTTAAATTTTTTCCGAATTAAAAGTCCCAAAATCAAGACTGGATGTCACTTTTTTATGAATAATACTAGGTTCGTGAATATTAATAACGACAATATTAATGTTTAATAATATAACATAAATAATGTTTCAAAACATGATTTAAATTTTTTATACTTAGTTTTGAAAAAAGGAGGGTGTTAACGGAAGCTCTTTGTAAGAGCACTGCTCCAACTTTATATCGTCAAGTTAGTTAATTGCTTTTATATTATAATTTTTACGAAAATCTACATTGACTTGGGTAATATAAAATAAATAATCAACCTGATTATTAGCTCCTTGTAAAAATTATTCTGACTTCTTTAATATTGATAATAATAATTTAACTCTGAAAAAATGAATTGTTAGCACAGGACAGTGAAAAAAATTGACGTCGCTATGTTCATTCCGCAAGTAAGTTCTAGTTTTGTGAACATAAAAAAAATTTGAATGTGCGGCATGCACACATTACATTTAATATTTTACCAAAGGACAATGTGCTCTATATTTAATGATGAAAACCCCCTAAACAGAACATTTTTTGTTAGTCATTAGGTGTCATATTTAGTTTATACGATCCAAATCAAATATAAATCTTGTCTACATTTTCTAAATGGCTGTAAACCACACACTCTGTTATACAAGCATGACCAAGTTTCTGGTATTTACATGCGCATAAGCTTTAAAATTTATTGCGAAAAGCGCACGTAATTTTAAAATTTAGTGCGCAAGGTGCACATAATTTAAATTTGAATTTTTCACACAGACACTAACAAAACTTTAATAATTGATAGAATCAATTTAACTTATAAATAACAATATAGTTAGGCAGTTTGAAATTACAATTCGTTTAACTTCCTCCCCTATCTCGTAACCGAAATTACTGAATTAAACGAATCAATCAAATATCATTTGCGTCCACGTAGTTGTATACCAACCAATAATAATAGGATTATTTTGCGATAGGATTATAGAATGTAATGCACCTGCACTGCAGTGCACCCCTTTTATGTTTCTCAAAATTTTACTAGGGTAACCCCTGCAGCATTTTTAACAAAAAATGATCCTCTCGTTATTTATATTTGTTACTATAGGGTGCACTGTAGTGCAGGCGTGCACCAAATTCTAAAATTCTATAATATATATTTAAAATTGATCCCTTTCGCTGCTCTTATGACTCTTATGACCAAAAAGAACGTTAAACCAAAATTATAATTTTAAGTGACCTTAATAAAGATTGTGAATTTATATGCCTTATTTAAATTACATTATAATAACACTTATAATGAACATTATAAGTAATGGCTAATGAAGTTTTTATTGCTAGAAACAGATTATTTCAATACTTTATAAAATAAAATTGCTATGTGACAATAGTTTACAACCGTTAAATAGCCTAAAACTTTAATACCATCTTGTTTCATATTAATATTGATATCAATATTTTTATGTTTATGTTAATATCGTTCTAGAAGATGCGTCTCTGAAATTTGCTATTAAAACAATATTTAATCTAGGACGTTGATCAAACTATAAGTAAACATAGAATAAGAATGCTATCCTAATTCTATTTATAAAACATTGAAGAGCCTTCGGTGGTTAAGATGGCCATAAACAAAGCACAAGACAAAATACAAAACAAACAAGTTTATTTGAAATCGTTCTTCATGTATAAGAATAATTACTATGTTTTAAAAGAGAATCATACTATTTATCATTAAATCGACAAAAGATCACCATTATTGTACCTACTGTATTTTAAATGCCTCATGGTTCTTTAATTGGTTTCATTGATAAAGTCTGTACAAATTAGCTTATAAATCATGTAAAAAGCCCCTATGTACTAGACCCAGGTGTGAATCCCAAAATTTACAACAACCAAATGCGGTTTTTTTAAAATATTTAGGCTGTCCACTATGAATGAAAAATATGCATGCTTTTTAAATTTTTCCTTCTAATGGTACAAACTCTCACCATGTATTAGACCCAGAGTCTAATATTAGGTTTTAATTTTGGTGGGTGTAAGAGACCGGGTCTTTTATATGGCAGTTTACATTACTAATTAGTAACCATTAAACCATCGTTATTAATGTAGTGCCAAACATCGATAAATATATAACCTACCCCGGAGCACTCCAGAAAAGGGTGATATGTTTATTGTAGTTTGGAGTACCAATTGACAACTCTTCATTTAAAAATATTAAGCATAAATGTAATTAATTAATAAAATATGTATATACTGTATTAGAGCATTAACTCTATATAAAAAAATAAAAATGGAATCATAATAGAAAAGTTGGAATGACAATTATATTTAACTTAATTCGAATCCGCCTGGGAACTAGTTAAAAATCATGTGATTTTTACAATTATATTTCACATTTTTTGAAATGTGAAGTTTCCTAAGGATAAATCAATTTCGTACTAACTAAACCCCATATTTGCATAATAAAAGTTATATAGAAAATTCTGAGCATAAGTACTTGAAACATTAAAATTGGCCCAGTGGATCGTGAGATATAGGTGCGTAAATAAACATACAGTCTTGAAGACAGAATCGTCCATATCTCACGATCCACTTGGCAAACTTCAATGGCTTAACTGTCATTATGCTCGCAATTCTCTCCTTTACAATATTTGTTATGTAAATATGGAGGTTTACTTAGAACGAAATTGGCTTATCCTTAGGGTGCCAAAAAAGGTAAAAATTACACAGTAAACACATCCTCGCTGTTTTGTCACTGGTTCCCACGGATCACGAATTAATTATTTGGGGTCTTATTTTAGAAAGGTTCAAAATATTGAATTGACTTTGTAACAGTACATATAATATATAAATACAAATAGTAAACTAGTACGTGTAAGCATTACGAATCGTTGATATTTTATTAATTTATTTGTTTATATTAATTAGGGTGATCTATGTATGGAAGTTCTCGAAAAATTTTTAGCCTCTCGGCTGAGCCAAGCTTACTATATTCGTACTACGTTTCAAGCATGACGTAACTATAATTGTAACGTTTCACAATTCATATATATCGGAGAGAATGTACTTACTTAAGTACGTACGGACGTACGTACATCTTTTAATTCTCTTAAAATGATAGCATTACCAAACGAATGCTTTTTTAAAATATTTAATAACCTCTGGAATGATAATAAAAGCTTATTTTCATGTCTTTTTGTAAACCGCGAATGGTGTAGAATTATTGTACCAATATTATGGAATGAACCAAATTTCCGTTTTAGAAATATAAAACTTATAAAAGTATTACTTTTAACATTAAATGAAGAAGAACAAGCACTATTAATCCCTTTTAAAATTAACCTTCCAAATTCTCCAAAACCATTATTCGAATATACAAATTATATTACATCTGTTGACTTTTATTTATACGATGGGATTAGAAATTGGCTTTTTCATCATAGATATAAAGTTGGATCTGAGCTTGAGTACGCCGTTAAATGTTCTTTAATTGCAATGTTACTAAGAACAAGTAAGAGACTTAGGCATTTAAGCCTCGAGGGAACCATTTGTCATAATAGAGTATTTGAAAACCTTTATAAAAACACTACTATTATCTCTATGAATTATCATATTCATACTGATTTTAAACCTAAGGCAATAGAAGTGTTGGTAAAGAACCTTTACCAAAGTACGACTCTGACTTCTTTGCGCCTTAATGGTAATCAACTTGGTTCTAAGGGTGGAAAAGCGTTAGCGGAAGCTCTTTGCAAAAATACTATTCTGACTTCTTTATATCTTAATAGTAATCAACTTGGTTCTGAGGGTGGAAAAGCAATAGCAGAAGTTCTTTACAAGAACACTACTTTGAGCCTTCTATATCTTAGTTGTAATCAATTTTGTTTTGAGTGTGGAAAAGCATTAGCAAAAGCACTTTGTAAAAACTCTACTCTGACTTCTTTATATCTTAGTGGTAATCATCTTGGTTCTGAAGGTGGGAAAGCATTAGCAAAATCTCTTTGCAATAATACTACTCTGACTTTCTTAGATCTTAGTGCTAATCAACTTGGTTCTGATGCTGGGATGGCATTAGCAGAAGCCCTTTGCAAGAACACTACTCTGACTTCTTTATATCTTAATTATAACAATATTGATTCTGAGGGTGGAAAAACGTTAGCGGAAGCTCTTTGCAAGAACACTACTCTGACTTCTTTATACCTTAGTAGTAATAAACTTGGTTTTGACGGTGGTAAAGCAATAGCAGAAGCTCTTTGTAAAAACATTACTTTGACTTTTTTGGATCTTAGTTGTAATCGTCTTGGTTCTGAGGGTGTGAAAGCATTAGAGGAAGTACTTTGTGTGAACACAACTTTGACTTTACATCTTAGTGGTAATCGTTTGTTCTGAGAAAGGAAAAACATTAGTAGAAACCCTTCTTGTAAACTTTTTTCTACTTGTTTAGCCTGAAATAAATAGATAACTAGAGTTTGGAACCGGTTTTATTTTTCATATGGGGGGCCCCATAGCCAAAAAAGGTGATGGGCCAAAAAAATTTTTCTGTAGTTTTTTAATATTGTTTTCTAAATAGTCAAATTTTTGCAAAAATAAAGTTTTTACAAAAAAATTTTTTTGGCCCATCACCTTTTTTTGCTGTGGGGCCGCCATATGTTAAAATCAATTAAACGATTTTAACATATGGAAAATAAGCACGGTTTCAAGCTCTATAGTTAACTTGTTTATAAGCCTTTTGCAAGAACTATTCTTATTTCTTTGAAGATTGACAGTAATAATAAATTTATTTCTAAGGGAGGGAAATCATTAATAAAAGCAATTAAGGCTTGACAAAATTATTTGCGATATTTCATTCTACAAACCCTTGACAATTGATGAAATCTTTTATGATCGCTGCTTTGAAAAGTAATGTAGCCAATGAAATAATAATATATTAATAAAATTAGCATTTTAAGGAAAAAAAATGAATAATGCTAGAGATCCATAAAACAGAGATAAATTTGAATCGGATCACTCACATAATAAAATCTCACATGTCAAATTGCTATTTGATCAGATATACGAATTGCACTCATCACTTCACTTTTGATATCGCACACTGGTTTCAATTTATTCGTGTTAATTGTAAGTTTGTTAAGTTTGTTAGTAAAAATAAAGTGCACTAATTGATAAATCATGTTTATGCATATTACTATAAAAAGGTTAAAGGATACATTGAGAATGTTTATTTTATATTATATAAAAATATGCTATATATATTCATTTAATTCAATTAATTAAAATAACAAAAAGCATTTATTAAATAAAGTTGTACAAATTATAATACTATATTAATAATTAAAAATAATAATTTATAAATTATTTTGTATATATCTAAATTTAAATGGCATAAAATATAACAATTAAGTATAAATCTGATAAATACAATGTTGAGTTTTAATTTAAAATAAAGTAATTTATGAACTTGTATATTTATAAATAAGTCAACATCCTTTACTTACAAGTAAGAATATCAACAAACTTAACAGGCTTGCTTGTTAAAACAATTTTATTTACCGGTAAATTTTTTAAATATATATATTTAATTCAGGATTGGTCAAATCACTGGTCGACCAAAAATTTATTGGTCAAACTAGTCTGGTCAATTGGTCAAATGGTCTGATCAAATTGGTCAAAAGGTTTGGTCTATTAAATAAATAAATCTAATATACAAATAAATATATACTGTATAAATAGGGTGGCAATCAATTAATTGACAATCACTTCACCGACATAACATTTCACTGACAATTATTCACCGACAAGTTCATTTTACTGAAGTTTATTTCACCGAAGCTCATTTCATCGACAAAGTAATTCTGGTCATTGTCATTGGGGTCAGGGTAGAATTGGGTAGAATTAGGGCTAAATTTAGTGTGCTGTTTAGAAATAAACTTGTTGGTGAAATGAGCTTCGGTGAAACAAACTGTCGGTAAAATGAACTTGTCGGTTAGTATTTGTCAGTGAAATGTTATGTCGGTAAAGTGATTGTTGGTGAAATAATACGAACCCGTATAAATATATATATGCTTATATATACTATATATTTAAATATCCTTTGAACAATTTGACCAACTGGTCAAATTGGTCAAACTGGTCTGGTCAAGCTTGACCAATGACCGATCTGTGCCAACCCTGATTTAATATATATATTATGATGAAAATATTTATTTTTAATTTCATTCAATATTTTTGTGTTCTAATAATTTTGCTACTGCACATATGATCGGATCAGTGAAAAAGATTTGAAATTTTTTTTTGTTCTTCAGGAACTTAAAATATTAAATTTATGTTCCCAAAAAATCTTTAATGTTCCTATAATAAAATTAATAAATATAATAAATATGCCATGACTACAAAAAAAAAGGCAGCCATGCCAAAAAAACTATCACTATAGGAAACACAAATTATAACTTTTATGTTCCCACTTTGTTCCTAATAAAGAACATAAATTCTAAATTCAGTGTTCCTAAATTTTTTTAAATGTTTCTGGGAACACTGGGAACATTAACTCTAAAACACTGATCAGGATGATTATTAACAATGCTTCAATAATTTCATCTCTATTAAAAATTGCTTTTTGATTCCATTTTCATAGTCTGAAGTTAACTTTACGCAATCACAAAATTTATAAATACATGCATTTCAAACACTAGGGCATTCTGTGTATCCGAATTCATATATTTCTTTGCTAATTCAATACAACAGTCAAAAATCAAGATATTTAATTAAAAATATAATTGAAATGCACCACCATGTTTTATTTATAAAATATTATAAAAGCATAATAAATTATAAAGCCATACAACTACAAATTTTCATCAATAATAATTCAAAAATTCACACACCAAAACTAGAATAAATAGATACAAGAACTCTAACAGAAATAAGTACCAGAAAATAGAACAATTTATATAAAAATCATAGTAGTATAAAAAAATATATATATAACATAATAACTTGAAAACAACAAACTTGTATTGCCAAATCCAATATAGTAATATTAATAATTCCATTAGGACCCCAGACATCTAGTAAGTATCTAGTACAAAGATCATATATTATGTATTTTAGCAAAAAACCCCAAGTTTTGAGAAGCAAAAAACAGTTTTTGCCAATGATTTTGACATTTAATAGTCCAATTTGAATGAACTTTTTTTTTAAAATAAAGCTCTTAATAAGATGCATATAACAAAAAAAGTTTATTCATTTCTGATTACTAGATCAGAAGTTATTTAAGTAAATATAGTTTTGTTATTTTTAGCAAATTAGTTCAAAATTAGCCAAAATCCAGTTATGACCTATATAAAAGATGTATAGAGTCCTATTTAGACTATTGTTTTTTGTATATTTTAGATTTTTTTTACTTTTTTTTATTTGCTTTACTAGTGATTATCAAAATTCTATAATTTGACTGGCAGTTTATTATAATTTACTTTCAATAACCTATCTATAGTAAACAACATAGAGGATCTGTATTAACTTATACTAAAATTGTTATTCTAGTAACTAGCAAAGGATCAATTAAGTAACTTTATATATTGTAAAGGAATTTAATTTTTAGTACTATAGTACTATAGTACTAGAGAATATTAACAAATTAAAATTTAAGATCAGATGTAATATGCAAATCAGATTTGTATAACAAAAATAAAAATTTTTAAAAAAATAGTTATATCATAAAATTTTATCTAAAAACTATCTTTTGGGTTTTAATAAAAACTTTATATTGCTAAATTTTATTGAAATACTTTCTAATCTAACCTTTTATTTTTACTCTTACTCTAATATTAAATTTAATTTTTGTTTAATTGACTTGTTACACTAATTTTGTTTATTATATATAGGTAGTATCAGAGCTGCTATATTGCCAAAATAGTATTTTCTATTAAAATATCTAAATAAATTTTGAACTGGACTAGATGGTGCCCTATGCACATTGTGCCACCTATTTTGATATCTCAAAATTTTACTAGGGTACCCCTGTTGCACTTTTAACAAAAAATGTTCCTCTTGCAATTCTGTACTAATTTTGATCCTAATTCTAACCCTAACCCTAATTTTAGGTAAAATTAATTATTAGTAATTAGGGCACAAAATGCACAGGGGCACCATTTAGATTTTGCCTAAATTTTTATATAAATTTTAGAAATTTTATTAATTTATACTAGTTTTTATACAGATATTAATTTTTGATTTACAACTTCATGTAATATGCTAATCAAATAATTTTTATAAATGAAAAGTAAACCTGTATTTATATTAGAATAAGATTTGTTTTGGATTAGAGCAGAAGCTGGTTTATACCAAAATTTCACAAGGAGTTTTTTTTGTTAAAAGCCAAAAGGTGTTTTTATCCCTTAGATTGTAGTAGAACACAGGCAAATTTGCCTGCGTTTTTGCACTTTTTTAGCTCTGATTTACTTTTTTAAAATGCTAAAATAATTAAATAAAACTTTGTACAATTATATTTGAAAATAAGGATTACTTTTTTGCAAAATTAGTTTTTATATTATAAGAAAATAAATTATAGTTACATATAAGCTGAAAATAGATAATTTTAAGAAAAAATTTTTTTAAAAAATTTTATTACAATTTTTCTGCGATCTTATTTAGTTTTAGTTTTAGAACTATAGTTCTTAAGACAATATTGTAGTTTATATAAAGGATGACAACTTTCATTATTGCAACTTTAATGATTTACTTGTAAAAATTAAGACTTGTATTAGAAGTAAAGATTTTTTTTATAGACGGGAACATATAAAATTTGAAAAAATCTAAAGAAAAATTTTAATAGTAAAAATGCCAATACAAGAACTTTAAACATTTATTATATTAAAGTTTTCTAATGATTTTAAAAAAAATTTATAACAAAGTTACTAAAACAAAACTCAAAGAATATTTTTTACTTAGAAAAAATATGGCTAAAATCAATATTTAAAATTTTATTAAAAATTTTAAAATACGCAGGCAAATTTGCCTGTGTTACAATCTAAGGGATAATTGAAAATTCAAAATATCAGTTGGTTTTTTATATACCTCATATATAAATACCTATGTACAAATAGAAATTGGCTAAATTTTATATTAAAATTAGAAAATTTATAATCTTATATTTGTATATAAAATATGGTATAAAAACAGATATAAAACTATTCAATTCTTTTTAATAATCGCTAAATGGACCTGAAAAAATTAATAGTTAGTGCAGTTAATAATATACAAAACTTCTTTTATAGCAGCTAAGACTAGTAGTTCTAAGCTTAATAGATCTTTGAACTATTTGGAGTATTGAAATAGAGTTAAAATAGAGTCTTTTTTTGGGTTTGTAGCTCCTTGGTAGAAGTTTACAAACTATCAACCAAGTAGCTAGTAAATTCTGGAAGTATGTCAAAAACCTGTAAAAGCAATAGCAGAAACTAAGCCTTGATTTTTTGTACTACAGTATTTAATATATTGCAACTCTCTACAAGTTGGTTTCTTTTAGCCACTTGAATAGTTTTTTATAAAATTTTACCAAAAAATAGAAATTTTGGTATATCTCCTTTAAAGGATCAATATTGTTTGCAGTTTCTATAATTGAAACAGAAGTCACAAGAAGTCATAAAAGATCACAGCACTTACAAAACTGCCTATATGTTTATATGTATATCAATAACTAACAGATATCTAATAGCTAGGCATTTTAAAAATTTTGATTAGTTAATTTTGATCTTTTAGTATAGTGTTTTTTATATTTTTTTTATTTTAAGGTGCATGCTATTTATTACATAATATTTTTTACTTAATAGCCACCCTCCATGTATAGTGTGATCACCCTAATCTCAATTTTGATTGGTTAATATAATGACTAATATTTATAATATATTATATCAATATATAATATTAAATAACTCTTGATCTACTGGTCTGTTTTGGATGATTTTACTACCAAAATGTTCATTTTAATGAGATAATTCTAAAAGCCTAAAATTATTAAAATCCAATTACAGAGTCATAAAATCGCTAAGGTTTTGGATTATTATATATATATTAAAATTTATATATATAATAATACAAAACCTTAATGATCTTGTGACCCTGTAATTGGATTTTAATAATTTTGGACTTGTTAGAAGCATCTCATTGAGACAAACATTTTGATAGTGAAATTATCCAAATGAACTAGTAGAAAAAATGTTACTTAATATTAAATATTATATACCATATATAATTTAATATATATATTATATATATTATATATAGATATGAACACTACTCTGACCCATGTATCCATGGTATAAATCATGTAATAAATAGCACACCCCTAAATATAATATCAAGATTTTATTAGTATTGTATAATTTTACAATATTGTATAGGCTTTAATTATCTTGATTTGTTTTTACTTTTTTTCTTTTTCTTTTCTTTTGTTTTTTTTCTTTTTTTATCTTCTTTTGTATTCATTTTTGGGGATGTCTTTTTTTTTTACTTTTCTTCTTTTTTATATGCCCTTTGTAAAGAAGAAAAATTAAAAAAAGAAAGATTATCTTGATATGGCATACAACAGCCATCAATAATAGGAAGGCATATATTTTGGGTATATAAAAACTCTAGCAAATTAGAGCTCCTAATTGAGACAAAATGTTATTATAGCAGATCACTTTGGTTAGTTATTACTTGGAGAGTTCTTTTTTATAGTAAAATATTTTGCTAATCATTTTGTACTTATTATATAGAAGCAATGCTTTTATTCTTAATAAATAAAAAGAAACAAGATATTGAATTATAAAAAAAAAAAATAAACATAGTATAATTTATAAAAAAGTTAATACAAAATTTAAAGAAAAAATTAAATCAAATTAAAATTAATTTAGATTAGGTTAGAAGTTAGGTTTAGAGATAATTTATTCTAAAATTTTATATAGATTTGTTTTTGATAGAACTTGAAAAGTGTTTTCATAAGCAAAACTTTGAGTTATTAATATACTGTAATTTATACACGGGTGTACAAATAGAAATTGCCTTATAATCATATAATTTTTATATATTGTACAATTTAGATAAAATTTTATATAAATGTTATATATTAATAAATTTTATAAATTTTATACATATGGGATCTTTGCTAGGACAATCACTCTTTGATATTTTCCGATTGGGCTGATTCGGATAAACTTAAACAAACATAATGGTTTTTATTTACATACAAAACATCTTTTGACTTTATTGATTTGAAAGTTTATTTGATGCACCATTGAATCAATAAAGGCAAAAGATAATTTACATTTATATAAGAGCTGGTATGTTGTTCTAAATTTGTCCGAAATTACCCGATCGGAAAATGTTGGAGGGTGATTTTCCTAGCAAAGATCCCAATATAGTTATTTAACCTTTATATATTAAAAAATTTAAATAAATTTTATATAAATTTTAATGAAAAAAATAGTCAATATCTCAGAATTTTATCTGTTGTATTACTCATTAAAAATGCTCCTCTCATAATTTTACCCTAACCTCAACTCTAACTCTAATTATAACTTTTATTTTCATTCTAATATTTACATATTTGGCTACTTAACACATTTTTAAATTTTAAATTTTATAAATATAATTTATGTAACAATTTCTACATAGTTTTATGTAAAAATGACTTTGCGATGCCATATCTAGTTGTACTAATTATTGTGACAGATCATAATGAAATCCAGATTAAAATGAAATGATAGTATAAAATCTCGAAAACAAATTTTTTTGGGGTTCATTTTTCAGGGTTAGAGGTTTAGGGTTAGGGTTAGTTTTAAAAAAAATTATAATAAACAGGTATTGATGGGTTTTAGAAGGCTAGCAGGTTAAGTATAGAATGTAGATTTCATTTTAAATTATGATCTGCGACAATTATTATTGTTTTTTTTATCAACTATTTAATTGTCTTAAACACTCTTTTTAAAGACCATTACCAAGCTTTTCTTTTAAATTATTAGAGGCAAATGATGCATCTATGATTTTTTTCATTAGTATATTATTTTCTTTAAAAATAATAAAATAACAATACAATAGTGCTTTGACTTTTAACTTCGCTTTAAATTTCAGCAACGCTTTTAATGCATCTTTGATTACGCATTAAATATCTTTAACAAGCATTCATTATAAAAAAAGCTTATTTGTACCAAATGAGTAACCAAACACAAATGTAGAATAACATTTAAAAAAAAAAAAAAAACTCAAATAAAACTATAGAATAAAAAAGATAATTTTTAATATTAAAAACAAACCTGATGGAATTACATTATTCAACTGTTATTTATATAGCATAATACACCTTATTTTACTTGAATCGCTTTGGATTTTTAAAATAATCGTGACCTTTAGAATAGCATTATAATATTATGTAAAATGCTTTTTTCTGTTGACAGAATTCATAAAATTTTATTGCTGAGACGAAAATTATTAGACATTATAAATGTATTCAATATCTGTATTTAATTTTGCTTATTTTATTTATAATATTAATTAGTTTTGCTAAATCTAAAATATGTATTTTTTATATCATCACAAATATGTATGATTGCTGCAAAATAGTAGAACTTTGATTGATAATATCTCGTGATTTAGTAACTTTTTGGATCAAAATACAATCACTAGATCAAGAGATATTGCCAATCAAAAATTTTACTAGTAAACAAGAATTAGCATTCCCATATTTCTTTCTCTTGTTCATTTTATTGCAACATTAGCTAATTTATTAATGTATTACCTGGCTTTTTGAATATTTACTAGCAATAAAACCGAATAGGAGAAATAAATTTTTAGCATCAAGCTTTAAATTCATTGCAAATCTTAATTTAAGGGAAACCTGATTTTAGATTCTTAATAATCTTCGAGGATTTGAAAATACGTACAGTACTTCCATTTTCATCGAAATTTTGTATGTATTAACGTTATATAATTTTTTAGACTGAAAAATAGTAACCAAATCAAACTTGGATTAAATATTTTCGACCAGAATCTAGCTTGAAAATTTATAATTTCAAATTGAGGTATTTTGATGCCTGAAATTATCTTAGATACGTGTATAAATAATATGAATACTGTATTTAAATCGGAGTATATCGGATTTATCTTATATCAAAAAATTTCTCGACTTTGTTCGTGATTTGAGTTATTATTTTTACGACAAAAAAAACCAGTTCATCCAACCAAATCAATTCGTAATACATTATTAGAAATAAAAAAATTCTACACATAACAATATGCAACTTAAATATGATTTTTTTTTATAAAACTTATTAATAAATTCAAGAACTTGCAAATTAAAATCTTATTAACAGCTCGACTAAAAATATGTATACAGTATGTATACATTTATCCGACAAACTCATATGATCATAAATGTATTTCTTCTTGTGTGTTACGATGTAAAAATTAAAACTCAGACAAACCCTACCAATCATAATCATAAATTGCCAGATAACACCATTATTGGGGAAATTATCGTTATTCGACAATTTTTGCCCAATTATGTATAGTTCAAAAATAATTTAATGATATATATTAAAATTTATAGTATACTTTGCATTAAAAAATTTATTTATTTTTTTCGTTTTTTTTTTATTTAATTCGTAATTTGTAAATCTTCGATAATCATTTTATTCAATTCGCTAACTGTTAAATAAATTATGATTAATAAAGAATAAAATTTATTGATTTTGAATCGTAAATATAATGGACGTAGAAAATTCAATAAATTTGCTTTTATAAATATCATCAGAATAAGTTTGTTTATGTATTCTTATGTTTTTTAATATTTCCTCTGATCTGATAAATTCCAATAAAATATTTTTGTCATTTTTCCATTCTGCAAGGATTTCAATTATTTTTAGTGCTGATGGACTTTTTATCGGATCTCTATCCCATCATGATTTCATTAAATTTATATATAATATCTGGTCGTAAATTTTCTCGACATATTTTGAATTGGAGTTGTGATCCGAATTCTTGTTCATAATTTACCGATTTTCCATATAAAATTTCCCACATAATTATTCCAAATGAATAAATATCTGATGTCGTTGCATATTGTTCTCCGTCTAAGACTTCTGGTGCAATATATGGTAAAATTCCATAAATTCCGCGTTTTTCGGCATCTAATAATCTATTGGCTGTTATTGAAAGTCCCAAGTCTGCAACATATGCACTGTGTAAATTATCCTGTAAAATATTACCACTATGAAAATCTCGATGAATAAGTCCCTGAGAATGGATCATTTGAAGATCAGATGCAATACAATGTTAATTTATCTGTCCATTTCATTTTTGAAATCGAGTTAAGATTTTGACGTAAGGATCCCATAACTGCAAAATCCAAGACAAGAATATAATCTTCAGATGATTCATCTTTTGATATTCCATGGCAATTTAAAAATGATGGATGCTTAGATCCAGTATTACAATATGCCTTTAACTTTAATATTAAACCAAATATATATTTAATTAGTAAATACTATTAAAATAATATGTATAAATTAAAATTACCTCTTGCATAAATCCTTCAGCACAAGATTTTAATCCATGCAGTAATTTAAGTGCAACACTTCTTCCGATGTTTGTCAATTTATCATCCCACCAAGCATGAAATAACGTTGCAAATCCACCCTGTCCTATTTTTCGATAAATATTAAATTCTTTAAAAGGAATCCACAATAATGGATACTCTTCAGCAATTAATAATTTTTTACATCATCGTCAATATTAGAATTATCATATTTCTTTTCACTTTTGGTTAAATTTTATAAATGTAATAATTATCATTATTATTTTAAATTACCCGACATTTTTATTTCCCCTAATCATCATTAGAAATGTATATTGTAAAAATTTATAGTTACGATAAAAAAAATAAATAAATAAATAAAATAATAGATTATATACATTTGGTACCAGTAATTAGCTTTCTGTAAATCTCTTGATGTTCCAATTTCATTTCGATAACAATCGCCCAATTTAAACATTCCAGCGATGATTCCCATCTCGGCGGATTTTTGATAATACATGAATGCTTTATGTTCATCCTTTTCAGTACCTGCTCCATATTGATAACAATATCCAATTTGAAATGTTCCAGAGGTATTTCCCATCTCGGCAGATTTTGATAATGAACGAAAGCCTTATGTTCATCCTTTTCAGTCCTTATTCCATTTCGATAACAATATCCAATTTGATATATTGCATTAGCATCTTTCATCTCGGCAAGTTTTTGATAATGAATGAATGCCTTATGTTCAGCATTTTTAACTCCTATTCTATTAAGATAACAATATCCAAGGTCATATATTGCAGCAGCATTTCCAATCTCAGCAGATATTTGATAATGAATAAATGCCTTATATTCATCTCCTATTCCATTAAGATAACAATATTCACGGTCATTTATTGCATTAGCATATTCCATCTCGGCAGATTTTTGATAATGAATAAATGCTTTAAGTTCATCTTTTGCAACTCCTATTCCATGTTGATAACAATTTCCAAGATTATAAGTTGCAATAGCATTTCTCATCTCGGCCGATTTTTGATAATGAATGAATGCCTTATGTTCATTCTTTTCAATCCCTATTCGGGCTGTATTAAGTAAGATTAAGTAACATGTAATTTTACGTAAGTTTAGAAAATTAAATTTTCATCACAACATACATAAAGTAACAGATTACAAAAATTCGGTCAGTATTTCAGTGATGTCGTGTTTACTATGTCCATACCTTTTTTTGGCTTGTCCATGTCCATAGTATCCATAGTGTCCATCTTATAATAAAGTATATATTATTAAAAATATATAATTATATGTAAACAAATCTTTTTTAGTTAATTTTAAATCATGTTATCATAATAAAATTTTAAGTAATTTCAATTTATTTTTTTGCTTAAAAATGTGTCCACGACTGTCCATGTACATCACTGAGTATTATTGCATCATTTGATTTGAATGTACGACCCAAATTGAATCACCGAAAATTTGATCTAAGAAACTAAATATCGTGTATTCAAAATTAATTAACAAATATTACTCAAAATTATACTAAGGTATGTAAAATTACTGTAATCTGACATCCTTACATAAAAAAAAAATTAAGTAAACCTTCGACAATTTCTGAATACAATCTTAGCCATTGACAGCCGCTTAGCTAATATTTTTATTGGCTGGTTAAGCCATCTGATAAAAACTTTACAGCTTGTAACACTAGCTATATAAATACTTGTATAACATCGATCCTAGAAATTATCAGATTCGAATGTCACCTATGCTTGGCTTTAGGTGGTACCGACTGTAATTTACAATTAGAAATTACCAATCAGATAACATCTTTTTATAGAAAAGTAAAAAAAAAAGTAAGAAAAAAAACAATAACAAATAAAAGTAAAGGTAAAATTGACTAAATAAAAAAAAATAATATGTAATTAAAAAAAATAAAAAAACTCCAGAGAGAAAATCAAAATAGTTACTATTATAACCTGTATAAGGTTATTAAAATCATAATACTAAATAAAAAGGTCTTTGCTCTATCAAATTCACTTATTATATGAGAATCACAAAATATACATAAATAGATCAGGTATTAGTTTGCTTATTTTTTGTATTTTTATGCAGATATTCTATTTATAGTCATTTTTTTGCTTATTTTTGAAGCTTTTTCTATAGATCTTTCTATATTTAGTTATTTTATAATTAATTTGACCTATCCATGTATATTTCAGAGTCCTATTGTATATATAAAAAAAAACTAATTATAAAAATTCTAGCTAAAATTGCAAAGATATATAGGGTTTTTAGGTTCAGTTCAGGTTCAGGTTCAATAAACCTGAACCACAAATTTTGCAGATCTTAGAACCTGGAATTTTGAATTTATAAACCTAAACTGAACCTGAACCTGAACCTGAATCTGAACCACAAATTTTGCAGATCTTAGAACTAGTGTTCCAAATCGGATCAAAAAATGCAATTGATTAATCGGATAAAAATTTTTTTAATAATCGATTAAAAATTGAATGTACCAACTAATCGATTAATCGATTAGTTGGTACAATTGATTAACTGATTAATCGATTAACTGATTAATCGATTAATCGATTAATCAATTAATTGATTAAATTGATTAATTGATTGCACCAACTAATCGATTAATCGACTAATCAATTACTATAGTGAATAAATACAAATTTTTTTGAGCGAAGAAATAGTTAAAAAAAGTTTATCGATTAATCGATCAATCGATTAATCAGGTTAATCGATTATAGCAGTTTGCAGGAAGGTTAGACCCCTGCAAATCATAATGTCATGTGAAATCATGCCGATTCTGACTATTTTTCGATTCTTGGAGAATTTTAAAGATTTTTATATACAGGCATTGATGTTCAGTATTTTATATATTTATCAAATAATTATATAATTTTTTACGGATTTTTAATTATTCTTAAATTTAGATTCCCTATTTGGAATCTCAAAGATTCTCCACACCATCATTATGAAAATCATGGGGCCACACCTTTGCTATAATCGATTGATCGATTAATTGATTAATTGAGTTAATCGATTAATCGATTGATCAATTAATTGATTAATCAGATTAATTGATTAATCGCATATTTGAAAAGCCAATCGATTAATTATCGATTAATCGATTAATCCGATTAACTGTCGATTAATCGATTAATCCGATTAATTGATTTTCAATTTGGAACACTACTTAGAACCTGAATCTGAACTGAACTTTGAATTTATAAACCTAAACTGAACCTAAACTTAAAATAAGTTAAGTTCATATTCAGTTTAATGTTCATGAACATGTTCAGATTCAGTAACAAAACATAGTAAATATTTTTCTATTGCCTTTGAAATCTCTGAATTTGGAGTTTTTTTAAAGAAGCCCTTTTTCTTTATTAAGTAAACTTTTTTTCAACTTCTAAAAAAAGTTGTAAAAGAGTGTTTTGCAATTAAAATGTAGTTAAAATGTTAAAATCAGTCCAATAGACTACAAGATATAAGTATTTTAGTTTTTTGTAGCTATATATTTTCTTCTTTATACAAATAAAAAAGAAAACAAATAGCCATAAAGACCAAAATACTTATATCTTACAATCTACTGGGCCAATTTTAAATTATAACTACTATTTGATTGCAAGATATTCTTTTACAATTTTAATTAAAATTTGACTTAGTAGAAATTTGAAAATCATAATATTTTTTATAATTTTGTTAATTAATTATGAAAAATATTAAAATTCTTAAAATTCTACTAATTAATTATATCTTTATACTCTAATTAAACTTGTTTTATAAATAAAAATACATTATATTAGTATATATTTATTTTATAATTTTAAATTTTAAGAAAAATATGCTTAATTTTGTATTTTTGATTAAAAATTCCAAAATTAGGCATGGTTTTTCTTAAAATTTAAAATTATAAAATAAACATATACTTTTATAGTATATTTTTATGCATAGAACAAGTTTACATATAGTATAAAAATATAATTTATTATTAGTAAAATATTGAGAATAATATTATTTTTCATAATTTTATTAAGAGAGTTATTATTCATTGCTAGTGCGATATATTACCACTCTCTGACTAACCAATCAGAATGCAGAAACAGGTGTAATATAAAATCGAAGCAAAATAACTATTTTAAAATTGCTTCTAACTTAAAATTTTATAATAAAACTATAATTTTTTTTAGCAAAAAAAATTCTTTGTGAAAATTTGGATTAGAGAGGTCATTTAATTACTGCTTTTACCACACCCTAACCCTAACTCTAATCTGGCCACTATTTGTTTTGTTTTGATTAATATAAAACAAAACAAACAAAATGATTGGTCAATCAGAGAATAGCAATGCATTATACTAGTGATGAAAAATAATTGTCTTTTATTTCTATTATTATAAAATAATGCTTATATGCAAATGTCCCTTTATGAGATACAATTGGATAATCTTGCATATATGTGTATAACCTCTTAAAATTTAAATTAGCTAACTTTATAAGAATTATAATTATCATTGCTGTAATTATGCATAGCTACTGTCGTAATAGGATCATTATACTTACGTAATTCATACAGTATTTGATTATTTGCATATTAATGTATAATGTTATAATATATTTGTAATTAATCTATTTAGAGTTTCTCACAGGCCGGGTCAGGCCAGGTTTTAGCAAAAACCCAAATTCGAACCAGAAAACAAGTTGGGTCCAAGTATAAACCCGTACTCGAATATTTGATACCCGACCCAAATCAGAGCTAGTATAAGTATACTACTAGTCTACCTTATTTACATGAAAATAAACTATTTTAAACTAAGCAAAATGCACTACCTGTCATGGGTTAATTAATGACTTGCATTACTAAAAAACCCATGACAGGAGAACCTGGATAGAATAAAGCCCTCTCACAAATAATTTATAACCAACAAAGGCCAAACTCAGATTTTGCTAAATAATAATAATAATAATAAAACATTTTCACATATTCGTCTTTGGTCTGTAGTACATACACCTGATATGAAATTCTAACAGGTTGCAGTCATAAACACTAAATTTCAAGCATCATGCATATGTACAAAGTAAATTAATTCATTTTTTAACAAAAAAATTAGTAAAGTAATCAACATGTAATTTGTACTATAAAACTATTTCTCGTGCATGTATGCTATAAAAAATTTTGCCTTATGCAATTTTACTATTAACGTTCAGATCATCATAAAGAAAAAAATAATTTTTTTATAACCGGGTCAGTCCAGATATTATCGGTCTGGGTCTCTCTCATGACCCAACCCAGTCGGGCTCAAAAAATTATGGTTCAGACCCGACCTGCAAGGCTGGTTCTGGGTTAGGTTCAGGTCTTTGGTTCGAGTATGAGAATTAACAATTAGTTGTCTCAATTATTTTTTATAAAAAATCAACTTATCTTTCAGATTGAAAATTTAGAAGTATGATAGTTTGAAACTAGCAAGATAGTTAGTAGCACAGTAGTATTTTTTCTTTACTTTTTTTTTAATACTATACTAACTTTTTATATAATAATGAATATAGTATGATAGTTTGGGACTTAGCAAAATAGTTAGTAGAACAGTAGTATTTTTTTTTTATATATAGTACTAATGTTGCTTTTTTTTAGCATAATAACAAAACATAGTATAATAGTAAAAGTATGATAGTTCAGAGTGTTAGTAATACAGTAATAATATTATTTTTTTTAATATATAGTTGCCTCTCTTTTATCTGAACAGGCTATCCCAAGAGATTTTGTTCGGGTTAGAGAAAGTTCATAATATAAAATTTCTCTTTCTAAACTGAACTCTAATAAAAATTCAGTATATAAAGAGTTATTAATAAAAAAAAAACCGAATATGGAAAATTTCTTAAGCCCATTTGATACATCATCTGGCATAGATCACAAATATATATTCCACAAAATATAAAATAAAACTTAAAAAAAAAAAAAAACTGTTTTGATTAATTTTATTTTTGTATTTATTATCCTCCGGGTTACTATTATCTGACCCGGATCATGACCCGGGTTGAATATTGGGTTACTATTATCTAACCCGGATCATGGCCTGGGTTGAATATCGGGTTACTATTATCTGACCCAGATCATGGCCTGGGTTGAATATCGGATTACATTTATCTGATCCAAGTCATGGCCTGGGTTGAATATCGGGTTACTATTATCTGACTGGGTTATAATCTATGTTGAGTACCTGATCTGAATTATAACCTGGATTAAATATTTGACCTATCAAATTACTATTATCTAATCCAGGTTAGAACACTAGTTTAATTAATTATATAAAATAAATTTTATTCGTAATATAAAATAAATTTAATTAAATAAAAGATTATATGTACTAATTAACTAGAGTTCGGATCTGGAATAGAAAATTTATTATGTTAATTCGGGGTCGTCTAAAGCCAGATGCGTTCACGTGATATAAAGCCAATCAAATCGTAAAATTTGATCTTTACAGATCAGCCCGACGAGACAAAAACAAAGAAAAAAAGTGAAAAACGCTGAAAATACAAAAAATGAGTGTCTAAACCTGTCTAGGGGCATTAATAAAAAATGTTGAGAAGACAATTTTACTTATAAGTCAAGCCCTAACCCTAACTCCTAACTAACTGTTACTTTAATTTTAATTAAATAATCAAAAACATATAAACGCACCTGGCTTTAGCCATCCCCTTAATTCGGTATATCCAAAGAAAATATATATAAAAATATTTGTTCTAGAAGTTTTACTTCAGATTATCAAGAGTCTGGGATATAGAGGGTCGGATTAGAGAGAGACAACTGTATATATATAGAGTACTAATGTTTCTTTTTTTTTAAGAAACAGAACATAGCACGATAATGAATATAGTAGTAAAAGTATAATAGTTCAGGATGTAGTGAGATATTTAGTAGCACAGTAATATTTTTTTATACAGTACTAAGGGTGGTAACATATATTATATAATATTATTTTACTATACCTCCTACTCCTCTACATAAGAATAATTTAATTGGCTATTATGAACTTTTATATTTAACATAAGATTTTAAAGATCCTTTCCCCTCTAAAATATTATATAATATCTGTTACCACTCTAATATTTCTTTTTTCTTTAAAATGAAACATTGTTGATAATAAACATAATATGATAAAAAAAATATAATACAGTCGCACTCCCATATAATCACACCATCGGGACCGATAAAAAGTGTTCTTATATAGAAATGTGCTTATATAGAGAGTAATTTTTATATGTTTAATAGTAGTTGGTTCAAGAAATAAAGGTGCTTATAAAGAAATGTGCTTATATAGGAGGTGCTTATATGGGAGTGCAACTGTAGTTTGGACATAGCAAATAGTTTGTAACACATAGTAGTTTTATATATATATATAAGCAGTACTAATATTTCTTTTTCTTTAAAACAAAACATAGCACAATAACAAATATAGCACAATAGTAGAAATATAATACTATATAATTCAAGAAATTAGTAGCATGATAATATTATGGGAATAGAAATTTCTTGCACCCTGATTCCGACCAATCAAATCGCACGATTTTGTAGACAAAAAATTTTAAGTTTTAAAAATTAAAAATTTTACTAGTAAAATGTAAAAATAAATAAGTGATATCAAAGTATATAATGTAAAATTTTATTCTGAACAACTTTTTCTAAGTCATAAAGATAGATTGTCTTAGTAAAAAAATATGTTTTATAAGAAAAATCAAAATTTCGATCGTTAGCATATATAAAACTTTTTTTTACTAATATAATCTATATTATGTTCAAGTATTACATGTAAAATTTTATGCTAAACAACTTCTTTCTAAGTTAAAAAGTAGATTTATTTAGTAAAAAAAAGTTTTATATGTGCTAACTTTGGGGAATTTTGATTTTTCTTATAAAATGTTTTAATTACTAAGACAACCTATCTTTACGACTTAGAAAAGTTGTTCAGAATAAAATTTTACATTATATGGCATGCTATTTTATGTATATTTTTACACTTTTTTAATAAATTTTTAAATTTTTAAAAAATAAAATTTTTTGTCTATAAAATCGTGCGATTTGATTGGTTGAAGCAGGGTGCGACATGTCATGGGTGCGACAAATTTATTTTCCCTAATATTATATATATATACAGTACTAATGTTTCTTTTTTTCTTTATAGCAGAATATAGCACAATAATAAACATATGATAGTAGAAGTATGATACCGTATATTGCCGAAAATAAGCTACCTCCTAAACGTAATACCTATTTGTCAGTGCAATTATGAAAAACAAGAAATAATCAATCTATCAGCAATTCAACACGAATTAAAAAATTTAAACTTCAACCCTAGTTTTGATTCAAAAACGTCAAAATGCATTTGACCTGAAAATAAGCTATCCCCTTTGTCGCACCAAAAGATATTACAAAATTTTTTAGTTCCAAAAATAAGCTACCCCACGATCGATAAATATTGCTACATAGTAAAATCTAAATTTTACTAAGTAAATCGATTAAAGTCAATAAGTAACCTTGTTCAGCAGATCAAAATACACATAGCCTGTAAATTTCATAAAAATCAAAGAACTTTTTATTATTTGACTTTTAATTTTTTTACGTTCAATAGGTTTTTTTTTATAAAAAAACTATTGAACATAAAAATTAAAGTCAAATAATAAAAAGTTTTCCGATTTTATAAAATTTTCAGAGTATGTGTATTTTGATCTGCTGAACAAGGTTACTTATACGACTTTAATCGATTTGCTTAGAAAATTTAAACTTTACTATGTAGCAATTATAATCGATTGACTAAAAATCGCTTTATAAGTTACTTATGATTTTTTTNGTTTTTTTTTTTTTTTTTTTTTTTTTTTTTTTTTTTTTTTTTTTTTTTTTTTTCTAGAGAACGTTCTGTTTTTTTTTTAAAAAACGTTCTGTTTTTGTTTTTTTTTTTGTTTTTTTTTTAGAGAATGTTGCATTTCAAAAAAAGGTAAAATTAGGTAAAAGTTCTATTTAATATTTGAAATATAGCTTATATTACCAAAACAAAACTGCTAACCAAAAAAATTTTTACTATGATGCTCAAATATAACCTCACATAGATTGTTTGGGGTCCTGTTACTTTATATAATAGTAGAATGCTATATGATTTAATTCTTAAAAAAAAACTCTATAGTAAATAATTGAAAAATCCTCATATTTTAAGTTATAATCTATTAAATTTTTATGATTTTACTACTATTAGAATTACAAAAATTAGCTCTACAACTTTTAATTAAGCAACATAAAAGAGTTATTTAATAAAAAAAGTTTATATGTAAGTTCTATTTTTACGCTATAGAAATATATATGAATTTCTGATTTTGTTTATTATAAGATTTATTATTTTTTTTTCTCTTTAAAAATAATTTACTAATTAATTTTTAATTTTTATTAAATATTCTAAAATTAAGCATCTTTTCTTTAAAATTTAAAAATATAAAGTAAATATATACTAATATAATGTATTTTTATATGTAAAACAAGTCTACTTAGAGCATAAAAATATAATTAATTAGCAAAATGTTAAGAATCATACTATTTTTTATAATTTTATTAATAAAATTATAAAGGGAAAATATATTTGTCGCACCCACAACATGTCGCATCCTGCTTCGACCAATCAAATTGCATGATTTTATAGACAAAAAATTTTATTTTTTAAAAATTTAAAATTTTACTTAATAAAGTGTAAAATATATATAAAATAGCATTTTATATAATGTAAAATTTTATTCTGAACAACTTTTTCTAAGTTGTAAAGATAGGTTGTTTTAGTAAAAAAAATTTCCAAAGTTAGACATATAAAACTTTTTTTACTAAAACAATCTACCTTTTGAACTTAGAAAAAATTGTTTAATGTAAAATTTTACATGTAATACTTAAGCATAGAGGGAAAATAAATTTGTCGCACCCCTGGTTCGGCCAATCAAATCGCACGATTTTATAGGCAAAAAAAATTTTTTAAAAAATTAAAAATTTTACATAATAAAGTGTAAAATTTATATAAAATAGCATACAATATAATGTAAAATTTTATTCTGGACAACTTTTTCTAAGTCATAAAGATAGATTGTCTTAGTAAAAAAATGGGTTATAAGAAAAATCAAAAATTTCCAAAGTTAGCATAAACTTTTTTTACTAAAACAATCTACCTTTTTAATTTAGAAAAAGTTGTTTAGCATAAAATTTTACATTTATACTTAAATGTAAATATAGATTAAATTAGTAAAAAAAAGTTTTATATGTGCTAACGTTCGAAATTTTTGATTTTTCTTATAAAACATTTTTTTTACTAAGATAATCTATCTTTATGACTTAGAAAAAGTTGTTTAGAATAAAATTTTACATTATGTGCTTTGATATCGCTTATTTATTTTTACATTTTACTAGTAAAATTTTGAATTTTTAAAAAATAAAATTTTTTGCCTACAAAATCGTGCGATTTGATTGGCCGAATCGGGGGGTGTGACATGTCGCGGGTGTGACAAATTTCTATTCCCAAGCATAAATATAAATTATATTAGTAAAAAAAAAAGTTTTATATATGCTAACGTTCGAAATTTTTGATTTTTCTTATAAAACGTTATTTTTTTACTAAGACAATCTATCTTTATGACTTAGAAAAAGTTGTTCAGAATAAAATTTTACACTACATGCTTTGATATCACTTATTTATTTTTATATTTTACTAGTAAAATTTTTAATTTTTAAAACTTAAATTTTTTTGTTTACAAATCGTGCGATTTGATTGGTCAGAATCAGGAAGTGCGATAAATTTCTATTCCCAATTATAAAAATATTAAAAGTTTCAAAATTTTACTAATTATTTATATCTTAATACTCTAAGTAAACTTGTTCTAAGCACAATAAGGGTAATGACAGATATTACATAATATTTTAGGGTGAGGGGGTCTCTAAAATCTTATGTTAAATATAGAAGTTCATAATAGCCAATCAAATTTTTCTTATGTAGGGGAGAGGGGGGTAGGGGGTATAGTAAAATTATATTACGTGATATATGTCACCACCCTAATATATTATATTGGTATAAATTTACTTTCTATTTGTAAATTTTAAAAAAAAGATATTTAATTTTAAATTTTTAATCAAAAATTCCAAAAAATTATTTGTTCTTAAAATTTAAAAATATAAAGCAAACATACGCCAATATAGTTATTTTTATATATAAAACAAGTCTGTTTAGAACATAAAGATATAAGTAATTAGTAAAATTTTGAAAATCTTAATATTTTTTATAAGTTTATTAATAAAATTATAAAAAATGATTTGATCCTTAATATTTAACTAATTAATTATAACTTTATACTCTAAGTAAACTTATTCTACACATAAAAATATACTATATTAGTATATGTTTACTTTATAATTTTAAATTTTAAGAAAAAAAGATATCTAATATTGGAATTTTTGATCAAAAATTCAAAATTAAGCATCTTTTTTTAAAATTTAAAATTATAAAATAACTATATACTAATAATATAATAATATATTTTTTATATATAGAACAAGATTTTTTAGAGCATAATAATATAATTAGTAAAATTTTAAGAATTTTAATATTTTTTCGTAATTTTATTAATAAAATTATAAAAAATATTATTACTTTCAAATTTCTACTAAGTAAATCCCTTTTTAATTTTTAATTAAAGTTGTAAAAAGTGTTTTGCAATTAAATGGCAGTAGAGGGTGTTGCAACATAGAGAAGCTGTCTAGTTGTTACCCCCAAGCAACAGGTCTAGAGTTCAAATCCCACTAGAGACGAATTGAAAAATAGGCCTATGTTACAGTAACATTTGTTCATTGATCAGTTGGGTATATTACCTGTAACCTTGGTACCACTATCTTGAATGGAAGAATTAGTGCAGTTGTATAAGTTATACAAACAAATCCAAGGAACTGGAACAATTGAAACCCATTTGGCAAGTCCTGAGCAGGAAGGTAAGGAAGATCCTTCTACAGTGCTACAGAAGCCCTCACGACCGGAGACTGGAGAACTGAACGGAATATACCTCATAGCAAGAGGGGACACCTACCTGGTCGCTGGAATTGTACCGGAGGAAAAGAACCTATGTTTCAGAAGTAGGTACCAAGGAAAGGGAGACCATCGGTACATAAAGCCAGGCAAACCAATCCTTTTGGGCCAACTGGTTTGGTAGTTTGGAAGAGATCGATATAAAGTTGGAGATGTCGGATATGAGTATTGGGGATCAGAATGAACCCTACAAGGGCTGACCGACCAACAAGAAGTGGAAACATGGAGGCATGTACGTATCAAAGCCCAACGGAGCTCTGGGTGCACCCATATAGGAGTCTTATAACATTAAGAGGATCTAGGACCACCAGTAACAGGTATAGCTGGTATAAGTGCATGTAGTGGTAGATTGGGTTGGCCGAGCCACTGCTGAGCCCATGATGCCATCCACTATATTAGGGACTGGAAGCTTTGGTGAAACATGTCTGGGTACTTGTTACCATAGCGGGGAGTACAGTCGTTTGCATATTTCTGAATTCGGAACGTCAAAACCTGGGTCCCCAAGTCGCAGGAAAATCAGCTAGTAGCGGCAGCATGCAGGCTTGAGATACTTACCCAATGTGGTAGAGGTGCTGCATGGCTTGAAATATGAACTCCCGAAAAGTATGCTAGTAAGGAACTAGGTACACCAATTTGGAAGCAGAAAGCACCTATCTGAAATTACATACACCAAATTGGAAGTAACGATATTAGGAAATATTTGTAAAGTGGTGGACATGTGAATACTAACAGTTGGTTGGAAAAAGGGATATCCAAAACCAGGCTAGCTATATAAATAGGAGTATGGTAGGCTCAGGTAGGTTTAGGTTATGGATAAAATAGTCCAAGTCTCAGTACTTAGTAGATAATATAATAATTGTAAGCAATATATTGTAACGATTAATATACACTCAATAAAGTCTAGAGGCATGACCTCACTTTAACATTAAAAAAAAATTAAAATGCCAGTTAAAATACAGTCAACCCTCCATAAATGCAACCTCCATAAATGCAATACCTCTCTAAATGCACGTTTTTTTCTATTCCGTAAAATGTTATTAGTGCTAAATGCACGTTCTATATTCTGTAAATGCACGTTCTCTTGAATAACATTTTATATCACACTAACCTCCCTAAATGCACGTGACCAATCAAATTTTAGTATTTAAGATAGGTTATACAGTTTTAGTAGAAATTACACAAACTTGATGATCTAATTTTTAAAAGCTGCAATTTAATTGGTTCTCTCTAAATGCAAACCTCCCTAAATGCACATTGTAGGTTTGTCCCTACGAGTTGCATTTATGGAGGGTTGACTGTATTAAAATTGGTTTAGTAGATCGCAAGATATAAGTATTTTAGTTTTTATAGCTATTTGTTTTCTTCTTTATTTGTATCAAAAAGAAACTATATAGTTAGGGGGCATGCCATTTATTACGTGATTTTTACCATAGATGCATGGTTAGAGATAGTAATCATATCTATATATTATATTAATCAATTAGAATTAGATAAAGTGATCACACTATACATGGATAGGAATAGCTACTAAGTAAAAAAATATCATATGATAAATGGTACACCTTTTATGACAACTAAAATACTTATATTTTGTGATCTGCTAAACTAATTTTAACATTTTAATAGTTATTTTAATCGCAAGACACTTTTGTACAACTTTCTTAGAAGTTAAAAAAAAGGTTTACTTGTAAAGAAAAAAGGTTTCTTTGAAAACTCTAAATTCAGAAATTCTAAAGACAATAAAAAAATATGGCAAAAAGAAAATGGGACCCATCACTATAGTGACTGTTATATAATCAACCAATCATTTTTGAGATTGGCAATCATATATAAACAATTAATAATCTGGTTTTTTTTGTTTATTTTTTTGGCTCAAGTATTTTGAAGTTGTGCCTTGTCTCACTTTTTTTCAAAGTTGTCTTGAAGTTATGTAGTTTGGTTGTTTTGAAGCTGCTTTCACTTTTTTGCTTAAAGCTTAGTGTTTTGCCATTTCGCTAAGGCTTTAGAATAGTATAATGGCAATTAGATAAGTACAAATAGATTTTTTATTTTTTTTTAATTTTTTTTTGTAGTAGTAGTGATGCTGATTTTAAAAGGTTTTTTTTTATATTTAGATATTTTTCATTTTTTGGGTCTTTTTTATTCTTTTTTTAAAATTTTTTTTGTTGGTAGTTTGTAGTTTAGAAAAATGACTACTATTGCTAGAATTTGCGAAAAGTAGTTAGCTCTTGAATTTTTTGTTCTTGGGATTAAAGTTCATTTTTTAAAAAGAGACAGCTTGTTGCTTTTGTTTAAAGTATGCAATTTGTGTTTGGTTTTAAAAAGTTTTTTTATATATTTATAGTTTTTTTCTTTATATATATAGGTTTTTCTTTTTTTTTTTGTTATTATTATTAATTTTTTTTAGTTTTTTTTTATTATTTTTATTATTTTTTATTATTTTTTTTGTCATTTCATTTTTTTTTCTTAATTTTTTTTTTCTCTTAATTTTTTTTTCTTTTTTTATTAATAATTGTTTTTTTAACTAATTTTTTTTACAAGTATAATTCGTCATTAATTTCAGTGAAACCTGTATTTGAATAATAGAATCTGGGAATCTTAAGATAAGTATTTTTTGTTTTTTCTTTTAGTTTTTTTTTTGGTTAGTTAATGGAACTACATTTTTTCTTTAGGTATAAATCAAAATGTGAAGGTTTATTGAAGCCATCATTATTGAAGTTAGTAGGTTTTCATTTGTTTCTTTTTTTTTTTTTGTTACTAAATTTTTTTTCTGATCATTAACGAAGTCGTCAATTGAGTTGTCGTAATTGGAGTAGTTGAAGTCGATACTAACTAAGAATTAGTGATAGTTGGTTACAAATTGATGAAATGCACCGTGGGTATTTTTAGTTGTTTTGTTTAATATAAATTTAGATTCTATTATTATATTTGTAATGATTTTGTTGGTACCTTTGTTTTTTTTTTAAATTAATAAATTACGAATATGTATGATCAACCAATCAAAATCAAGTATGTGATTCACGTGACAACTAATTCTAATTGGTTGTCATGTGGATCACATGCTTGATTTTAATTGGTCAATCACAGGGTTACCATAGTGACAAATTGCCATAAAATACAGTAACATCCAAAAAATATTTACTATGTTTTGTTACTGAACCTGAACATATTTATGAACCTGAACTGAATTTGAACTGAATATAAACTTGACATAAAAGTTCAATACTGAAAGTTTAATATTGAATATAAACTTGATTTAAAAGTTCAATATTGAACATGACTAAACTGAACCTAAACCTAAACTTAACCAAAGTTCAGTTCAGTTTAGGTTTATAGAAACACTAAATATATATGAGTTTGATAATAAATTTTTTCAGTAGATTATTATCTTAATCATTTTTAAAAATTCAGTTTTAAATTATATATATATAAATATAGTGGCTATAATAAATTTGTAAAAAAATCAAATCTAGGTGAGTCTTGACCACTCTAGTAGGTTTAGGTCGCAGATAAAATAGTCTGAGCTTCAATTCTTGCATATAGTTTATTAAATTTTACTCAAAGTAATTTGTATAAAGTACAGCTAGTTTCACAAAAGCAGCTGGTTAAATTATTAATAAAGATAAAAGCAGGACCTCACCTTAATACCAAAAAAAAAAAATATATTTGTAAAAAAATTTTTAGATATTTTTATTAGATAGATTTTAAATATTGAATTTTTAGTTTTTTTATTGCAAAATTTTTTATATAAAAATTAATCAAAATTTATCTTAAATAAATATAAAAAAAATTAAAATTTTATTTATTTTTCTAAAATTTAGCTAATATTCAAATTAATTATACAGTTTTTAAATATATAATTTATTTTTAAATATATAAAAGTAATTTAAAGATTTATAATTTAAAATGTTTCTTTTTTAATTATATTTTGTAAAGCTATATTTTTTTATTCTTTAATAATTTTATAAATTTAATAAATAATAATAATAATTTTGCAATAATTATTTTTTATAGCTATTTTATTTTAAATAAAATTATTAATTTTATTTAAAACAACAAAACTTAAAAATTATTATATAAATAAATTTCAGTACTTATAAATCAAACCAGTGGTGTTAAACACCAGTATGCAGTATAACATAAAGATCAATATCAAAAAAATAAACAAAAAAAACAACAAAAGTTAAAGTTGATAAATGTTAAGTTAGAGTTGATAGTTAGAGTTAGGGTGAGGTATAGTATATAGTAAAAGTTCACAAGGGGGTTTTTTTTTAAAAAAAGGTGTTTTATAGATAAAATTTTGAGTTAGAAGGTATTTTTTAAAAAAATATCAAACCAACAAAAATTTTATGTTACACCTAATTTTTACATTACACTGCATTTAAAAATTTGATTGGTAAAAATCATTGTAGTATTGAGCACTAGTGGTGTGATTTAGTAAAACTGATAAATTTTATTACTAAATTTAGTAAATAAATTACTATATATATAGATTATCTAAAGCAGAGCAAATTATATAATATTTGGCGCATAGCAGTTATGCTCCCAGGTCTCCAATCGAAGGTTGCCAGTTCAATACCGCTTGGCAGTAAAAATTTGAATTTGATAGTCAGAACCCGATTAGGAATAACCGAAGTCATACAAGATATAAGGTCAGTCCAATGAGGCACAAACTTGATGGCAGTGTTTCTGTGTAATAAATACTTACCCACAGAAAACAGGACTGAGGTAGCTCGGCCGGTTCTGTAAGAAGTATAAATAATACGGTATGGACTCACATTTGGGCGGCGAAAGGCAAGCCGGATGAAGCCTTCATCACAGTAACGTTCTGAGTGGCCAAAGCTCCGTCGACAGAGGTCTTCTGGGCAATGTAAGGCAAGCCAGTTGGTTTACCAGAAATGGATTAAGTGGAGGTTGCTCATATGGAGGGTTACAGAGAAGAGCGCTAGGTCTTAAGATAAAAAAAATATATATATATATAATATTTGGCCAATCAAATTATTAAAATTTGATAACCTTTAGTGTGGCAAAACAAAAAAGAAAGTAAAATTTAAAATTGTTAATATACAGGCATTAGGTATACTAGGACCCCGAACAATACATATAGAGGTTACATTAGCTTTAATATAAACTTTTTAAAATTTTTATCCACTTTTTATTAGAGCTAATTAACCATATTTTACATATAAGCTTTAATATTTAATAAATTTTAACCAAATATTAAATATAACAATACTTTTTTTTAAAAAATTTTTTCAAAAAAAAATTTTTTTCTAAAAAAAATTTTTTTTAAAAAAAAATTTTTCTTAAAAAAAAATTTTTCTTAAAAAAAATTTTTCTCAAAAAAAAAGTTCTTAAAAAAAAATTTTTCTCAAAAAAAAATTTATCTCAAAAAAAAAGTTTTTCCAAAAAAAATTTTTCTTAAAAAAAAATTTTTTCAAAAAAAGGTTTTTTTAAAAAATTTTTTCTTTATCCAAATTTTAAATACAACCTATTTAAAACTTATTAATTTTATCCACTTTTAATAATATAACATTAAAAGTCTTTATCCACTTTTAAATGTAACCTTTTGACCAATATCCACTTTTCAAATGTAACATTTTTGTAAAAAAGTAACCTTTTTAGCCAAAATTTCAATGTAACCTCTATATATATTGTTCGGGTCCTGGTATACTATTGCTCTACCTGTGAATGTTCTTCAGACAATAAATAAAATTTATTTAAAAAGTAAAATAAGATATTTTGAATAAGTTAATAGTTGTTAAAAAAAAAACTTTTTTATTTTATTATAAAGAAAATTCTATTTGTTTGTTTAAAATAAATACATAATATTAAGTAACTTTTTATAAAAATAGTAATGTAAAAACTACTTTGAACAGTAATAACTAATTTTATATATCATATTATTAAGTCAAAATTTAAGGAGGTAGAGGTATTGTGATAAATTGAAGATATCTTGTAACATAGTTGTTATAATATTTAATTTTATGCCATTTGATTTGTCACAATAAAACAAATCAAATAGTAATAAGATTATTTAATTCTAATTATTAGACCACAAGATATGATCAAATTTAAAAAAATTTCAACAATAGAGAAAGTTGGTTATATCTTGTAATATAATGGTTAGAATTAAATAATTTAACTACAATCAGTTTATCTTATTGAGACAAATCAAGTAATATAAAAATCATTTGATTCTGATAATTATTTTATGAGATAACCAAATCATTACAATACTTCTCTTTGTCAAAATACTCTATTTTACTTTATAAATTTTAAGAAATTTATAATTTAGTGCACAATGCACCAAGTGCACTCCCTAAATAATACTATAAACAAAGGTTAAAAATATAGAACATGTACAGTATAATGTTGCATAAAAAAAATTTTGTATAACATTAATTATTTTGTAAAAACAACAACCAAAAGTACTTTGTATAATAATACAAAATTAGATTTGTGCAACAAATTTTTTTGCTAAAACAATATAGTTAAAGTTAGATTAGAGTAGGACCTGAAATATACATAGATAGGTCAGATTAATTATAGAGTTACTAAAAAAGGTAAGATTTGCAGAAAAACTTCAAAATAAGCAAAAATTACTATAAATAGAAAAGATTTGCATAAAAAACTTCAAAAATAAGCAAACTCATACCTGACCTATCTATGTATATTTCAGGGACCTATTAAAGTTAGAATTAGAGTAGTATTAGAGTAAAATTATTTTTGTATAATGTTATTCAATTTATTTTGTATAACTATATTAGGTTTAGGGATAAGGTTAAAGTTAATGTAAAATTTTGAGAAATATAAAAGGGTGCACTAAGTGCATATGCACCAAATTATTAAACCCAAATTTTAATTATATAAATATATACAGGCAGCAAACTTTGGTAGCAGATCTAGATAGTTTTTCTTTGTTAAAAAAAAAAGCTTGAAAAGGAAAGTTTTTATAGCAAACTATACTTAGATATTTTTAAAACAACCAAGTAGGTTATATTTTGATATTAGTGACTAAAAAAAAGTATTGTAAAATAAAATAGCATATTTTAATATTTACAAATAGTTAAATAAAGTAGTAGCAGAACTGCTGAATTAAAAAAATTATATAAATATAGTTTATTATTGTGATTATATATATATATTTATTATTATATAGTAATACAGACTATAGTACTTAGATACTATATTAAGCAGTTTTTTATATAAAAAATTGGTTTATATCTGTATTGTATTATACATTTTACCATATAATTTTTTTTGAGGAGAGTACTTTGATATAGGGTACTATAGTCTATGCTATACAAGAACTCCAAAATATACATAAATAAGTTAGATAAGAGAATGCATCACTATTATAGACAAATTAAATAAATTAAGGTTTAAATTTGTTTATTATTTTAAAAAATTATTCAAAAGGTGGGTGAGTCAGTAGAAAAGGGGCCAATTTATTAGATAAATTTGTTTATTTTCTACTGACTCACCCCCCAGATTAGATTTTTAAATCATGTATTTGTATATTAAAATTCTATATATAAAAGTTTAATTTGTTTATTTTTAGTAAAATTTAGTCTAAACACTACTCTATTGTTTTGACCTTAGCTACCTTATTTTTTTAAACCAAATCAATGATAAAATTGAGTATATACATGGGTGGTATTTTGAAATAAAGATCAATTTCTAAAAAAAAAATAAATAAAATAATAAAAAATAAAATTTATAACAATAAATAAATCTATTGTATTCTGTATGTTTTCAAAAAATAAGCTACCTTTATTTGGCTAATTTTGAACACAAAAAATCAGGTAACTTATAAACCAATTTTTAGTCAATCAATTATAATCGCTACATAGTAAAGTCCAAATATTACTAACCAAATCGATTAAAGTTGCTTAAGTAAACTTATTTAGAAGATCAAAATGCATATATTCTAAAATTTTTATATATTGGATAACCTTTTTTATTTGAATTTTAATTTTTATGCTCAGCATATATGTTTTTTAAAAAAAATAATTTTTTTTATTGAATATAAAAATTAAAAGTCAAATAATAAAAAGTTATTTGATTTATATAGATATGTATTTTGATCTTTTGAATTAGTTTACTTAACTTTAATCAATTTGCTCAGTAAAGTTTGGACATTACTATGTAGCAATGATCATTGATCATGGGTAGCTTATTTTCAAAACTAAAAATTTTTTTTTATCTTTTGGTGTAACAAAAGAGCATAAAAACATTTTACATTTTTGGTTAAAACAAGGATATAGTAGCAATATATAGTATATAGCATATATATATACATACTAGGCTCTGTAAGTGCTAGCATGTACAAAAAAGCCTTAGTATAGTCAAACCTCCATAAATGCAACTTGCAGAGACAAGTCTACAATGAGCATTTAGAGAGGTTTGCATTTAGAGAAAGCCAATTAAATTGCGGCTTTAAAAATTAGATCATCAAGTTTGTGTAGCTTCTAACAAAACCTATATAATCTATTTTAAATACTAAAATTTAATTGGCTATGTGCATTTAGGAAGATTAATATGATATAAATGTTATTTAAGAGAATATGCATTTATAGAATATAAAACATGCATTTAGCACTAATAACATATTACAGAAAAAAACATGCATTTAGAGAGGTATTGTATTTATGCAGGTTGCATTTATGAAGGTTTGACTATATATTCAAAATCTTAATGTGTAAGTTTATATATGCAAGAATTTTTTTTAAAAAAATATCATGCTACTACTAAAAAATAATTTTATATATTGCTATATTATATAAAATAATTAAGATTAGAATTTTATTTTGCGAATTTTTTTAATTTTTTTATTGTAAAAAATAAATTTTATGTACTAATATTATAAAAAGTCATGTATAAAGCAATTAAAAAAAATTTAAAAGTCATCTTACCTATCTATATATATTTTGGAATCCTGCTATACAGTATATAAAAATTTTAATATAAATAAATTTTTATAATAAATTTAAAAACCAATTTTTTTTTAACAATTTACTAATTAAAATTAATTAAATTTTTTAGACAAATTCACTATAACCACTATATTTATATATATATAATTTAAAACTGTATATTTAAAAATAATCAAAATATTCACAACTTTTTCCAATAATCCCTTGTACCAAAATTTTTAAGAACGCTGTCCTATGAAAACCATACAGTTAATATATTTAATATGCAACAAAACTTTACTAGTAGCAGCTGGGACCCAAGGCCATTTATCGTATACTTGGTTGTAGCTGAAATAGAGTTGAAAAAAAATTGAACCCTTATGGGAAGGGCCTCTGAGCAGAAGTCTCTAGTACTATCAAACAACGAAGTAGTAGACACAATAATCTGGAGCTTTGTCAAGATTCATAGATATGAAAACAGAAGTAAATACTTGGTTAGACATCTTATTCTGTATGGTGTAACTCTGTTAAAATTTTTTCTGTTTTGGTACTTTTCCTTGGTGCCTTTTGGCTTTCCGAAATTTTAACAAAAGTGGGCGATTTGGTTAGAAGATGGTCACTTTACCAACAATCATTTCACCGAAAGTTCACTTAGCCGACATTATATAGAGTTAGAGTTAGGGTTTTATGGTATGTATTTTTAGTAAATTGTCACTTGGTGTGATGTCAGTTAAGTAAACTGTCAGTGAAATGATTGTCGGTGAAATGACACGTATTCATTTGGTTTACCCCCTCCAAAACATTGACTTTGTTTACTCTTCCTTTTTGGGAATGTGGCTTCTGAACTAAATCAAGCCACAAGTAAAATTCAGGACATAGATAAGTTGGAGATAAATGCGAATTGAAATTTCCTTCTAGAATATTCTTTTAGCCATAGTTTTCTTTTTTTTCTTTTCTTCCTACTAGCTTTTTTTATATATATTTTTTGTATTGACATAGTATTAGATAATTTTTATACTTGAAACCAGGTGAAATTGGTGATGACATATAGTCTAATTTTTGCCTTTTTCTTCATTCTTTTCTTTTTTAATTTGTTTATTTTGGTATTTGTTAGGTAGTTTAGGTTATCCCCTATTTACTTTCCTCCTTTTTTTTATATATCTGTTTTTTTTTTACTAGAATTCCTTTACTCAAGAAGCTTGGAGAAGAAGGTTTTAAAATTAGGCTGTTTGACAATGGCCTTGAGTTTGACTTCAAACTTCTAGTTTGTTTCAGTATTTGCTACAGCGCTAGTGCGGCAGGTCGCATATTGTATTCTTGAAACTAAAGGATCAGTATGATGTAGAGTTCACTAAATTAGAAACCAATCTTGTAATTCCTGAAATTTGCAAGTATTTTAATAAAGATCGTCTACGAGACTGCTTAAGAGTAAAAAAAAAATAATCAAAATATTAATCTACTAACAAAACTTATTATTCTACCTATATATATATAACAAATTAGTACTGTGTTACTCTAATTAACTTCTTTTTACCAAACAATATGTGTACAGATTATGTATTATTTATTTTATAAATATTTTTAATATAGAAGCAGATATACAATGCTAATCTTTTGGAGAAAGTAAACCAATTTTCTACTACTTGTAAAGAGAAGTACATAGAAATTACTTTGTTTTTAAGAGTGTATAGTATATATAAGATAACTTAAAAATACAAGTATTATTCAAAAATAAATTTTTTATAAGCAGTAGCAGTACCAACTTTTACTCCAAAGTTACTAAGCTTTATACTAAAGAGCCAAAGCTAAAAAAGACTCTTTTAATTCTTTTTTAGTTATTTTCAGATTGAAACTTTTATTTTTAGTTACTTGAAAAAAGTTTTGTAGTATTACAAGTTACTATAGTCTTCAATAAAGTATTTGCAATACAGCATATAGTGATAGAGATCTCTTTAGGGTTAGAGAAGATATGAAGTAGTGTAAAAGTAGAATGTTACTTTACTAGAGCAGTTCAGTAGATATTTATTTAAAGGACAAAAGAGTATTTATTTGGCAAAGATATATTTTACTTATTTAAATACAATATTCAAAACATAAAACTATTTCTAAATATTAAAAGAGAAAGGAGAAGAAATCTAAATTTAATGTACAAGAGTGCAAAAAACTTAAGGTCTATATATTTTTTATTAATACAGTAGTAGTTAAAATGATAAAAATAGTAAAAAAGGCAGAAATAGTAAAAATAGTAAAAAATGGTAATATGACAGAAAGTAGAAAAGTAAAAATAGTAGAAATAGTAGAAATAGTAGAAATGGTAGAAATAGAAAACTATTTATAGTAATAAAATACAATAAAAATAAAATAATAAAATAATAATAAAATAATAAAATAATAATAATAAATAAATAATAAAAATAATAACTCTTTCTGATAATCCCTTGTACCAAATTTTTCAAAAAAGTTAATCTATAAAAACTTTATAGTTATATTTAACATACAGCAAAACTCTACTAGCAGTAGCTAGAACTCAAGGCCATTTACTGAATATTTGGTAGTGACTGAAATAAAGCTAAAAAAGATTCGAACATATCTAAGCAAGGTCTCTTAGTAAAAGACTCTAGTACTACTAAATAAAGAAGTAGTAGATATAATAATCTAAAGTTTTATTAAAGTTTATAGATATAAAAACAAATATAAATACTTAGTTAGATATAATATTCTGTATAGTGTAACTTTATTAAGTTTTTACAATTTGGTGCATTCTTTTTTTACTCTTTTGGCTTTTTCAAAATTTTAACAATGTGGTATTTTAGTTTATCCCTTTAAAAAATCAGCAGTATTTACTCTTTTCAAATTAGAAATGCCTATCTATTTGGTATCAATATTATGAGTGGACCATTTTGCTGTAATATAAACAATGAATGACATATCAGAGGAGTTTTAAACTAAATATAAAAATTCCTTACAAGCTTATTCTTTTAGACAAATTTGTTAGTTTGTATTTTTTTGTTAGATATAGTGCATATAATACCTTGGTAAAATTTCTAATAGTATTATTTAATTTTTATTTCATACATATTTCATTTTGTATTTGTTAAGATTATTCTTTTCTTTGTCTTTCTTATTTTGTTTATTTTTTTTTGTTATATTTGTATTTTGTTTAGGTTGAGTAGTTTTTCCTCTTTATAATTTCCTTTTTTTGATTTCTTTTTAAATTTTATTTTTTTTTTTTNATAATTTCCTTTTTTTGATTTCTTTTTAAATTTTATTTTTTTTTTTTGTTTGGTTTTGATAAAATCATTTTACTATTAAAGCTAGATAAAAAAATAGCAATCTTGACAAGAATAACAGCAGCTATTTATTAATTATAAAGATATCTTACAGGAAGTTGTAAGCTTTATATGAGAAAAATTTGTTGTTATAGCAGATCATACCTAGTGGACTTTGAGAATTATAAGTGAGTATTTATTAAAAATAGGAGGAAATTTAGTTAGTAGTCATACAATCAAAATCTTTTATAAACTATATTATCTTCTAGTTAATAAAAACAGAATTGCTAGAAAAAAATATTAAAACTCATTCTATAAAAGTATTATATTTTTTGAGTTAGCTATATATATTTTCTGTATGTTAGTATCTTGGAAAGTTAGTTCAAAAATTGTTAGAAAGAATTTATATTTGAATTTCAAATTTTTGATATGCTGCTTCAAGAATAATAACTTAATTACTTTACTTTATTTTATATTTTTTATTAAATTAATTAAATAAATATTAAAAACTTAGGTAGCTACTTTGCATACCCCTAAATTCGCTATTTATACTCTCTATCAAAATTAAAAAATTTTAAAACTTTGAGTGAAGATATTCTGACAATTATTTGACTAAATTCAATGAACTTTTTTTATTTAAATTATATGATTTTGTAGAATTAAAATAAAAAAAAGTTCATTGAATTTAGTAATATGGTGGTCAAAATACCTTTTCTCAAAGTTAGAAAAAAAATTAAAACATCTATCAAAATAAAAGCTATGCTAAAGTTTTTTAAAACTTTAAGTAATTTAACGACCATCTGACCAAATTCAATGTTTTTTTTTTGAATTATATGAATTTATAAAATTCAAATAAAAAAAAGTTCAATAAATTTGGTTATATAAAGCTGTCAAGATACCTTCATTCAAAATTTTAAAAAGCTTTAGTACAGCTTTTATTTTGATAAATGCTTTATTTTTCTTTAATTTTGAGTAAAGGTTTCTTAACAACTATCTAACTAAATTTGATGAATTTTTTTATTTTAATTCTATAAATTCATATAATTCAAATAAAAAAAAGTTCATTGAATTTAGTTAGATGTGTGTCAAGATGCCTTTGCTCAAAGTTGAAAAAAAATCAAAACATCTATTAAAATAAAAGCTGCACCAAAGTTTTTTAAACCAAATTTTATGAACTTTTTTTTATTTGAATTCTATGAATTCATTGAATGCAAATAAAAAAAAGTTCGTCAAATTTAGTCAGATCGTTGTCTAAATATTTTTGCTCAAATTTTAAAAACACTTTAGTGCAGCTTTTATTTTATAGACATTTTGATTTTTCTTCAACTTTGAGCAAAGGTATTTTGACAACCCACTGACTAAATTCAATGAAATTTTTTTTATTTAAATTATATGAATTTATAGAATTAAATAAAAAAAATTTATCGAATTTGGTCAGATGGTTGTCTAGATAACTTTGCTCAAAGTTTTAAAAAACTTTTGGTACAGCTTTTATTTTGATAAATGTTTTGATTTTTCTCCAACTTTGAGTGAAAATATCTTGACACACATTTGACTAATTTTAATAAACTTTTTTTATTTGAGTTATATGAATTTATAGAATTAAAATAAAAAAATTCATCAAATTTAGTCATATGGTTGTCAAAAACCTTCGCTTAAAGTTAGAGAAAAATTAAAATGTTTATCAAAATAAAAGCTGTACCAAAGTTTTTTAAAACTTTGAATAAAGATATTTTGACAGCTATCTGACCATATTCGATAAACTTTTTTTTATTTGAATTCTATAAATTTATAGAATTCAAATAAAAAAAGTTCATCAAATTTGGTTAGATGTTTGTTAAAATATTCATTCAAAATTTTAAAAAACTTAGATGCAACTTTTATTTTAATAGAAAGTTTGATTTTTCTCTAATTTTGAGCAAAGGTATCTTGACAACCATCTAACTAAATTCCATGAACTTTTTTTTTATTTTAATTTTACAAAATCATATAATTCAAATAAAAAGTTTATTGAATTTAGTCAAATAGTTGTCAAAATATCTTTGCTTAAAGTTTTAAAATTTTTTAATTTTGATAGGGGTATAAATAGCAAATTTAGGGAGTATGTATAGTAGTTGCCAAAACTTATTATTTAAAGTTTAATAAATAAAGCTGCAATATATATATTAAGTTTTTAAAATTTAAATTAAAAATTTTTAACAATTATATAGCCAATTTTAATAGAAGTTGTTAATTCTATAATTGTTTAAATTATAATAAAAATTTTTTAAGTTTGATTAGATGCTTATTATAAAATCTTTATTTAATAGATTGAATTTATCTGCACTAGATCTAGTATACTATAATAGATTTAGTATATTATTAAACTAAATTATTTATTAATTTTTAAAATTAACTACTTTATTTAATATTTTTTATAATATTTTATTTTCTGGGCTACTTGTTTTAAAAAACTTATTATTTATATAGCTTTTTAAATTTTATACATTTTTTTTAAATTCATAATTGCTAGATTTGTCTAATTTTTAGCATATTTACTAGTAATTTTACAAAATATTTTTGATTATTAAAAATTTTTTACTAAATAAATTTATTTAAACTATTAATAAAGTTATAATATAAGTTTGTTAGTTTTAATTATAAAATTTTATTAGAATTAGATTAATATATAAGAAGTATAAATTTAAAATTTTTTAAAATTTTGCTAGTAAATACTATATCCAAATTTATATATAAAAACTAGATGTAATTTTTTTAAAATTTAAAGTAAGAATTTAACTACAAATAACCGGCAGTGATCTTCACCGGTATGTAATTAACCAATAATGATAAAACAAAAAAAAGTCATTTCATTTACTTTAGGGTTAGGGTGAGGCCTGGGATTTTAGCGGGATGTCTAATATATGCAAAATTTAGTAAGGAATTTTTTTTGTTAGAATGTCAAAGGTAGTTTCATAGACGAATTCTTGAGATATTAGCATTTTTTTAAAAAAAATCTTTATTTTTGTTATACAAACTAATTTGCACGTTACACCTGATCCTGCAAATTTATTGGTTAATTACACACCGGTGATGATCACCGCCGGTTATAGTTAATAAAATTCTTAAAGTAATATAATTTAAGTATTAATTTAAGTATTAAAAAATTGTATAATTAAAATTGGATAATAAATATTTATAATAATTAAGTTTTAAAAAAATTTAATTACTTAAAAAATTTTTAAATTCTAGTTAAACTTATATAGCTTACTATGTAAGATAATAATTTGTAAAATTTTTTAAAAAGCTTATCTGTTATAATATAAGTAATAATTATTACAATATAACTAATAATAATTTTTTTATATCAAGCCTTTATAATTTTTTATTTATTAAGCCTTTTAATTTGCAAAATGTTTTAATAAATTATAATTAATTTTACAAATGTACGAAATCTAGTACATTAAAAATTACAAAAAATACATATATAAAAAATTTTTTTTATAAAATTTTATTATTAATTTAAAAAAAGAAATAATTTATACATCACATGTGCAAATTTGTCACACCTGCTACAGATCATAAAATCAGGTGTAAAGTAAAATCAAAACAATTAAAATAACCCATTTTTTCATTGGTTAGGGTTAGGGGTATAGATTGTACGTATGGTGAAAAGGGTTTTATAGTAAAATTTTGTAAAGAATTTTTTTGTTAGAATCCTAATAGTAGTTTTATATACTCAATTTTAAGTTATAGATGATTTTAAAACAAACAATTGTTTTGAATTTTTGATCATGTAATGTTACATGGATCTTGAAATTTGATTCGGAGAGCAACATATAAGTTGCGCATGAGGCGATGAATAAATTTACTCTAAAAAAAAATACTGCTAAACAACTTTGAATACTTTTTAGATTTTTGTATATAAAAAAATTAAGCTTTTAATTTTTTTAAATTTTTAATGCATTTTTTAATATGTACTAAATTTAGTACAAAAGGGTAAATCCAATTCATTAAAGTTTTAATCTTTTGTAAAAAAAATAAGTTTTTTTTAATTTAGCATATTTTTTATTTTAATATTATGGATCTGGAAAATTAAAATGAAAAATTTTTATTAAATTTGGCCCAGTAGTTGTAAAAGGTTTTTATTTAATTATAAAAAAATTATAACTATTTTTTTAACTTTTTTAAACTTAATTGAAGTTTTCTTAATAACTACTAAAGTTTATAATTAATAACATTTTTATTTTAGTTTCAAATTTGTAAAAATTATTACATATTGTTTATAGTACAGCAAATCAAAATAAAATCTTGCTATAACAATTTTGGTGCTAAAATTAATAAAAACTTATGTACTAAGTCAAAATATATAAAACTAATGCTAATAAAAATTCTAAACTTGAATTATAAAATAATACATGGGTAAGTATACTGCCAATAAAATTTATATTTTTATTATTACAAATTTATATATTTTTTTTAGTATATATGTATTTGCGCGTAATAGCATACCAGAGCTTTAGTAATAATAATCCCCTGCGATCTTGAAATAGTGACCGGGGGATTGTTTCAAGTAATGACCCGGATTAAGTTTAATTTAGGCTAACATTTGAGATTATACTTCTGCATGTTATTATGTTCAAATACAGTACAGTTTTATTTAAAATATTTTATGTTTGATTAAAGCTATATGTTTTGTAGGGTTTAGATACCGAATAATATTTTCAAGTAGAGCACTAACCAATAAAGAGCAAATCAACAGATAGATTTAATACATAACTTTGCGATTATTAAATTCTTAAAATTATTTAAAGTATAGTTTTAAATTATTGGGATATTATTAAGCAATTGTTCTACGTATATGGAGTTTATTTTTCACGTGCGAAGATCAACGATTTTTTGAAATAAAACAATTCGATTGGATTCGCACACATGCCCGCACGTATCTAATCAATTAAATATAGAAAAATATGAGGCTCAAATTAAATTTGGTGCTTCTAACTAAGGTCCAATTCTGATGATTAGGCTATATAGGGTGTTACACATTAAAAAGAACCATTTCTACAATTTTTGAATAGGTATCTATTCAATAAAAAAGTTTGTTATAAGTAATAAAAATTGATTGTATAATAAAAAGACCCACAAAATGAACTTGAGGTAAAAAATTATTTGTATTCCTATATGCCGATTTACTTAGATAGCACGTCAACATGTTAGGCTTAGTAATACCATCGTTGAATAGCACGTAGCGCGTTAAACAACACGCTAACGTGTCGTATTAAATTCAAATGTATATAAGCGAATGTATTTGATTTCAATAAAAGATATATGTAGAGAAGTTCCCTTCGATTTTAATTAAAGGAAAATAAAGGAAGTAAGCTAGTGTAGTGCTGAAGAGACCTTTATTCGTGTAAATCAAAACTTATCTTCCAATAACTATTAGAGTTAAATCGGTCAGACGTATACGCTCTCCCTCCTTTATAGTTGCAGTACGTGCGTACGTACGTACGTATACATTTAAAATGGCTCCTTTTAATGTATAACACCTATCTGCTATATGATTAACATATGATTATGCAAAAAGTTTTTCCGAATGTTTCCGTTATTTCACCATACTTTTTGTGAAAATTCCGTGAATAAAATCTGAAACTTATGTCGATCGTTGTTTTATTTTTATGTCGGTGGTCCTGTCGGGAAATTAGAGTTTCCATCGGATGAACCGGATAAAAAAAATAAATGCCAAAAATCCCATTTGGCACCTAAAAAATGACAATTTTTATTTGCGCTCTAGTGCTTGAAACAAGGATATATTGATATCCCAAAATCCTGATATAAAACTACTTCGGGCTCTAACAAAGATATTCCTTGTCAAATTTTAGTATAAAATATAAATTTTCAACTTTAATGCTAATATTTACGCGGATTTGTAATAAATTAATATCCATGTTTCATACACAGTGTTTAGTTAGAAATTTTCAAAAAAAAAAAAAAAAAGGAAAAATTGAAAAAATGGGTCGGCGAGTAATTCAAAAGAAAAATCAACTTTATTTAACATTTAATAATGAAGTGATTATAAACTTTTGTATTTTATAAATATAAAATTTAGCTTGGATCCGGAATCCATTATCCATAATATAGAATTGATATCGATTTAATGCAATTTCACAATTAGCATTTTCCAATTTCTTAATTTTTTTGATAATACTAAAGAACACAACAGTGTTCAACACCACATATAATTTACTAATAAAAATTTAAGGTTAGTATGTCGTTATAGGTTAAGGTAAGAGTTGATATTAAAGATTAAATTTGAGTTAGCATAAGGTTTGAGAGTCTGAAAATTTTTACTTAGAACACTAAACATTAATTATTTAGTTAGTTTTTGAGATATAGCAACTGTGATCGAATTTTTTATACTGTCATGAAATATGATTGAATTTCATTATTAGTAGTTAAAATATCGGCATCATTAATGGCATCATAATATTCACTTTCACTGTTAGAGTCATAATTGTCGTTACTCATGATGAGGTTTCATTGGTAAAAAAAACTTATTTATTAACTTGGCTACTGCGTAGAATCGAAATACATACGACTTTTTTTTAAGTTACACTTTTTGATTAACAGCGCAGTATAAGTCGATAAAGACGCTAATCAAAAACGTACATATTAATGCAGCGTAATTTTATATCATTTTGAATAAACAAGTTCTCCCTACGCTCTGTAAAGTTGTATGCTACGTCTGAATTTCACTGACAGATAAGGAAGACTAAAATTAATATTTCTGACGTGCCATGCTCATACGAACTTATAAAAGCTCAAGTTCAGACACAACATTGAATTTTAATTTGGTTTATCGTATCATTACATTATATTATTATAATATTTATCATTAATTACAAAATTTTACTGGTTGCCGGAAAAGGTTGACACGACGAGAGACGTAAAATTTAGTATTACTCGAAATGTTTATGCTTCATCTTAAAAACTTCAAAATTTCTTAGTAATAAAATTGACTATTCACGGCATCATTTACAATTGACGCACAAACAGTAGTTTATTATTGAAAGACGTAAATAAAGCTATTTAATTATCTTTGAGTAAAAAATAAAGAAATTATAAGCTAGTGATACAAAGAATGATCAGATAAAAGTCAAATATATGTTTTTTTCTGATTTCACCATTTTAATTTTTTTTTTTCTAATGATAAACATTCCATATGTCGATAGAAATTTCTGTTGAGGAATGAAACTTCTCAATAATGAACCCATTTTTAAACCTTTTCTTTGGCAGTAAAAAAGATTTACAAAACCAGTCGCAAGATTTATTTAAAGACGAAGATTATGATTTTGTCATGGACTTTCAAAAACGCCAAATTGGTTGGTATTTTGCTAATCTTTAATTAAAATTTAAAGTTCAAGGACTTAAGTATATATTTACATAGACATACGAGATAGCATGAAAATATCACTCAACGATATAGAGATTCGTTCGCTTGCACTCATAATTTCTTTTAACAAAGGAGTAACTTTTGAGTTATGCGATGACCAACTTCATTCATTTGGTTTTCATCCCATTTTTCGTGATTTTTCCAATTACTCAAGAACATCAAAATTACGAAATGCAACTAAATACGTTCAAGAATGTGCATTAAATTGCTGGGCAAACGGATGGTATATCGTAGTTATAGTGTCTTCTAATTCTAGATTTTGTGAAGAAGTTATTGACTTTATAATCGAAATCCGTAAAGTTTATGATAATCTAACTTTGGACATTGTTATCATTCAACCAAAAAATAATGACAATAATAATGAGGATAAAGAGAATAATGATTATATTAAACGATTTCATAAAAACGCAAGTCCTACTGCTCTGATTTGTAATCCTTCGGCGGGACTTAATTATCTTTTGGTGAGCGCTAAACTTTTTATTTATTTATCATTTATCAACTTACAGCATTTAACTATATTATGACCAATTTTCTTTAGAGTACTTACATGAACAATAAGGATACTAGGGACAATAGAGATGTTATTCGTTTTTATAATAAAAAGGATCCTTATTATGAATTTACAAACTTTTACAATACATCCATCCAAATTGATTCTAAAGGATGGAAATCCTCTGAAAGTTACTGTTAAGTATATTTGATATTTACATATATGTTTTTGTTGTTTTTTTTTTTTCTAAATGATTCTAAATAAAATTAATTTTAATAGTCCAAGCTCAAAAATTTGAAAAAGAATGGTTACAGGATAAAATTCGTTTTGCTAAAACCGCTCGTGAAGCCTTCATAATTGCTAGAAATCATGATAAATTTAAACGTAAAGATTGGGAATCTCCAAAGCCACCAAATGGCAAAATTTTCAAAGAAATTGAAATGAAAAAAGCTATTTTTGAAAAATTTTCTCGACATAAAAATTTATTATACAAGTTACTTTCCACAAGTAATGCTTCATTAATTGAACACACTGATAATGATTTTTATTGGGGCGATGGAGGTAAAAAAGGTGGTGGGCGTAATAGACTTGGTTTTATTTTACAAGAAGTTAGAGAGGAATTAATGCTAAAAGAGTTGAAAGATTTGTTCAAATTAGAAAAATATAAGAAAAAAGAAAAGAAATGGATTGCAAAAGGTTTAGGGGTGCTGAACAAATTTGAAAAAATTGGTCATAAATGCATCACTTGAAATGTTATTAAGGTCTGCAAGCGCCGGCGCCAGGCACGGGCATGGGCACTATGTTTCCGGCACTTGCAGAACTCCATTCTTTAAATATATAGTAAATATTGACCATTGCATATATAATTAAGAATGTACATATGTACGTATGTCATGTATTGATTTATATCAATTGCGTGAATTTCATGTTTCAACACGATAGCATGGTTATAAATCCATTGATTGGTCGATCAAATTGTGTTACACGTGATATAATGATTGTGACAATTAATTTTTAAAATACTATTTATACGAACACGTGACAAATTACAAATTATCTATGTGACATTTATAAGACGTTGCTATGAATTTTTTTTATTAGAATGCTTAAATATGCAAAAAAGAAATAGGTCAAGGCCTGAAGCGCATTAATAATATTTGCTATTGGCAAACTATTTTTGAATTTTCACTGAATTAATATTTTTAGCTTGGTCATAATCTATTAAAAATTAATATTTTACAAAACAAGATTTATGGAAAAATCGCTTAATATTTTAAATGTACCATTTCTAATAGAATACTTCAATAATTAATTGATGTATCGTTCCTAATAGAATACTTTAATAATTAATTGATGTATCATTCCTAATAGAGTTCTAAAAACTACATAGTCTCATTATTACCACCTAATCCGAATGTAAAGCCAATATGCTAACATAAAATTCAAAAAATACTTGCACAGAGTTTCTTTAGAACCCTATTAATAATAGTATATAAATCAATTTTTTTCACCCCATCGGGAACAGAAACAACGATCTACTAGGGGCAGAATTTTGTCTCAAAAACTATTTAAATGTTTTTCTTATTATCTTTAAAACACTAATTTCCATTTCAGTAACAATTTTCAATCCACAATTAGATTCAAAATGTCATTTGGATGCCTTTCTCTTATCTTTGAAAATACCTATATCACCTTGATAACAATTTTTAATACTGTATTATTCTGTAAAACAATTTATAATATAAGCTAAGTCCTACCTTTAAATTTTAAGTCGTAGCCGTTGCGATCTACCTTTTAGTAACACTGTTTAAATCACGATTTTATGTCAATATCCTTAATATCAAAATCCCGATGATACTAAATCCCGATATACCAAATCCCGAAAGAACAAAATCCCGAGGTGATAATATTCCGAAAAAACTAAATCCTGGAAAAAAAACTCCAAAAAATTCATAATTATGAATTTTAAGATATTTTTTTTCAGTATTTAGTTTTCGGGATTTTATTATCTCTTTGGGAGTTTGTTCTTTCGAGATTTAGTACATCGGGATTTGGTGTCATTGGGATTTTGATATTAGGGATATTGACACAAAATCATAAAATCGATTAATCACGTAGCAATTGAAAAAAACTTTTTGAAGGTTTCAAAAAATGGCTAATCTATTAATACTGTAAATTAATCGATCAACGTTGTAATACATGTATAAATAGTATTTTAAAAAATTGACCAATCAAATGGATTTTTAACCTGCTCATCACGATATAAGTTAATCAATATATCGATCAGGAAAAAAAAGTAGCATATCTTACAGAGTGTATGGTTAGATTCGAATTTTTTTCGTGCACAAAATCGTAATTCCGATTGGATGTCGTGATCTACAATGAAAAAATCTTTGTTCTTCGTAACATAAATTTAATAATCTTTTTCAAAAAACTAATGAGTGCTCAAAGATCCTCAAAAGATAATTGCTATAATAAAATTCACAAATTTTATGATAACAAATTAAAACATAATTTTTTGTGCTCACCAAAAATATTTTTTCTGATATACTGAAAATTTTAAAGATTTCCAATAAATCAATCCTTTAAGTAGATCTATCTCTTTTAATAAATAAATTTCATATGTTAATTACTTACCAAAATGTGACTACTGTATTTTAATATCTGAATATTCATAAATTTCTCTAACGAGTTCATGAACAATGTAAATTGGTAATATATAAAAAATGTTTTTCCTGCGTACTTGATATGCATTGCGTGATATATTAACGTCGTTGCCTACTTTCCTGATTTTAGCATGATTGTGTCATGCAGTTACCTTATTAATATTATAACAAATCCCTGGGAAATCTAGAACTTGATAATCATTTAGTAAATTCAATAATTGTCAATTCGGCTGAAAACCAATTATAAACTTTATCTGACCTTTTACAGCTGTTTATTTTTTTTAAAAAATTTTGGGACAATTGAAAAATTTACAGTTGTTCTCATAAATTCTGGAGTAACTGATAAATAACGCTCGAAAAGTTTACCGACGTAAAATTTTCAATTATCTTATAAGAACAGATGTAATACAGGCATATTCGATAAGCTTATTGGATCGGCCGACATCTATAACTTATTGATTCGGCCGATACCGTTAATTTTCAATTGTAATCTTGAGAATAGTTGTAATAAATCGTCTACAGTCTAAATAATCAGCTAGCATAATCCATAATAACGATGAAGGCGGATACTTTTTTGAGAACTGTTTAAATAAGAAATATTGATCCTTACTTATAAGAAACAATTAGTTCTTTTGTTTTTTTTATTTTTTTTTTGGTATTTAATTTTTCTTTCTTGCATGCATGAATCTGTTTTTTTTTTTTTTAAAAAAAAAAAAAATTAGATTATTGTTAATTAACAAACAAAAAAAAAACAATCTAAATTCGAATGTGATACGTGATTACGTTACGTTACACTTGATTACAAAATACAATTGGTTTTGTTTGCGATTAAATTTTAGGAAAAACCAGGTACATCACGAAATTTTAATTAAGGTTAGGCTGCCTGTAAGGGCTAAGATTAGAAGATCTTACTATAATTCAAATCGCCCTCCTGACATTTATTATTAATGAACCAAGGTAATATTTTCGCAATTTATTTGCTTCGTCGACTCATCTTATAATCATGTTCTTGATTGGTTGCATGCAACGGAAATCTCGTGATGTACCTGACCCAAATATTGGAAATTAATTATTATTTATTTAATAATATTATATAATAAGAATCATTGTTAAACAGTTCTGCAGTTCTGATGTTGTAAACCATTCATAGCCAAATCTAGAACAATTCCCCGAACCACAAATATTAATCAAAATCCATGTTCGGTATGAAGATCGTTACGTATTACGTATATAAAACCTTTTCCGTTTTATTATTGTCCTAAAATCTCTCATGTTAATCTTTTCAGAATGATAACATTACCAAACGAGTGCCTTTCTGAAATATTTGCTCACATTCCTGTGAATATTCAATATAGAAAGAATTTATTTTCATGTCTTCTTGTAAACCGTCAGTGGTGTAGAAATGCTGTACCAGTATTATGGAAAGAAATATTACAATCAAATATTAAACCATCATTATTGAAAATTTACCTTGCTTCATTAAATAAAGAAGAACAAACTTTATTAATCCCATTTCAAATATCCCTTCCTACTATTCAAAAACCATTATTTGATTATGCTTCTTACACTACACTTATTAAAATTTCTTATCTTAGAAATGGAATCATAGAGTGGCTTCGTTATAGTAATTATAATCCTACAAACGAAAATTCTGCAATTATTCAAGCAATTTCTCATTCTTTAATCTCTATGTTCATACGAACAAGTAAGAATCTTAAAGAAATGTTGATTCCTGATGATAATGAACTTACCATGTTTCCGTCAGCTAAGTCGTTCGTAAATTATAAACCTGGATTATCTCAATTAGTCAAATTAGAATGTCTTCTTTATGCGCATGATTATTTTAATATTTCGATCACATTAGAATTTATAAAGGCTTTATCTACTATATGTACCAATCTTAGAGAAATTTATTTCTCATTTAAATCTAGTAATCCAAGTGATGAATTAATTACTTCTTGTTCAAACATAATTAAAGCTCAAAAGAAGTTAAGAAGTCTTCATATCAATCAAGCATTAGGAAATACTGGAAAATTAATTATGGCTTTAGATCAAAAACCTTTTTTAAAGTATCTCAAATTCATCAAAGTAGATTTTTCGACAATTTCATCTTTTGATATCAAAGCTCTCTCACGATGTAAAAATCTGGAATTGTTAGAATTCATACATTGTAAAGGGATAACTTTGGATCATTGTGCTTCATTATCAAATAATTCATTAGATAATTTGAAAGAACTTAAACTTTTAAGTGAATGTTTTGAATCATCTATTGTAAATTCTTTGGTCGAAATGTGGGGTTCAACTTTAGAAAGATTATATTTGGATCAAATTAAAACGTATGAATTATCAAATACTTTGATAAACCGTTGTTCAAATCTTAAATATTTACATGTTTATATTAAAGATGAATATGAATTCTTATTACCATTTCTTAGTCAATCATCTCTTCAACATTTTACTATGACTTCATATCATACAGACAATTTTTCATATAATTTAGGTCAAAATTTACCAACTACTTTAAAATGTTTAGAATTAAAAAAATGTTCTTTGGCTTCAGAAAGTTTCGATAAACTTTTAAAAAATTGTAATCATTTAGTTAAATTAGAAAAACTTGCTATCGGAAATGATCAACCAAAGTTGGAACATTATATAACTCTTAGAGAATTCATTAAGTCTCGTGAAAGTTTAAAAGAAATTATATTTCATTACAAAACTTTTTTTATAGATGTTTCGATGGAGGAAAAGATTAAGGGAATAATTAAGGAAATTACAAATCGTGGTGTTGCTTGTAGTTATTTTGGTTATGAAGATAAGTCCGATGATTATTAAGATTAAGTATATAGTATGTTCAATTTATTGGCTCAAATTATAATTTTCAATTTTTCATCGATTAATAATGAAGTTGTTATGTTGGAAAATAGTCATCTTAGTGTTACCATTTATTATGTGAACTGTTGTATTGGTAATAAGTGTGATAATAGAAGCTGAAGCTGAAATTAATATAGTGTATTTTTCGTCTATTATGTACCATGAATGAAATGAATGATTCAAATCATTGGGATATCGATTTTAAATATTAATAATATTATCATTAATAAATTCAATAAATTGCGAATAAAATTTATGATGTCATAAGAATACTAGCATTTGACCCGTGGTTGCCATGAAAGTTTATGAAATATTTATTTATATGAAATTTAGGGTTAGGGAAGGTTAGGGTTGGAGTTAGGGTTAGGATTAAGGTTAAAAAAAATTCGTTAAATAAGAAAAAAATTAAACTTTAAATTAAAATTCAAAAATTTGGCTAAAAATTAGAGTCTAAGGTAACATCACGAGAGGATCATTTTTCATTAAAAGTGCTACAAGGTTACCCTAGTAAAATTTCGAGAAGTATAAATGGGGTGCATCATGGTGCATGGTGCACCATTTTTTAAATCCTATTTATATTATAAAACTTTAATTAATTTCATAATTACCGGCACTAATTTAATATAATCAGATAAAGACCTTAAGGGGGCATCCAGAAATAACATTATACAAGAGGGGTCGGATGAAAGATAACATTTTTCCTCTTAAGGAGGGAGATCAAAAAAACATAACACAATTTTTTTAGAAAAATCGTCTAAAAACTGATCCAGTAGTCCAAATTTAATGGTTTCGGTCTATTTGATTCGACTCAGTGAGAGGAGGCGAATGTTGCCAATTTCATTTCATTTGGATCACTGGAATAAAAGTTATTGGCCATATACCATTGGTTATCTTTTCTTATAAAATTACTATATAACTAATGGTTTTTTGAGAATATCTTTCGATCTAGTGATCCAAAAAACATAACTTTGGTGTCATTGGATTTGTCTCACTAAGACAAATCGAATGGTACCTAAATCATCCAAATCCATTGCACATATGTTTTAAACTATAAAAATAGTGGATTTGGTATAACTGCTAATCTGATTTTTAACTATTAGCTTAGCCAATTTAATAAATTTAAGTTAACAGTTAAGGGACATGTCCAACTGGCACGTATGGATTCTGTGCCAGGTTATAATGATCATTTATCACATGATAGTATTCTGTTACACAAAATATGCATAAGCATATTTGTGAAACAGTTCTATACATATCATTACACAAGTAAGTTTTTTAAAGAACGCCAAAAAAAACTAGATTTTAACGAATTTATTTAAAATTCAGTTTTTCTTTGGTGCTGTCTAATATCTCAATATTTCAAAATTTTTCTTAATAAGAAAAATGAATAAATTAGTGCTCTTATTTCTTTATATATTCATAGCAATGAACTCAACTTTGAGAGTGTTGAAGCAGTAGCAATTGCTCTTTGTAAAAATACTGATTTAACTATCATTTTTTTGTATCCACCATAATAAAATAAACTTTTTCTTACTAATGTCCTCATTAGTCATTGCTGTTAATTGAAATATATATATAGATAAGATTATAAACAAGCCAAAATCAAATAAATATTTTAAAGAAATTACCAAAGTAAAGTAGTAAAGGATATCTAAATCTTGTGCTACCTTACATATTGAATTGGAACTTCCAATTATAATAACTTTTTTACTACTGGAAGTATCCCTTAGATTGTAGTAGAACACAGGCAAATTTGCCTGCGTTTTTGCACTTTTTTAGCTCTGATTTACTTTTTTAAAATACTAAAATAATTAAATAAAACTTTGTACAATTATATTTGAAAATAAGGATTACTTTTTTGCAAAATTAGTTTTTATATTATAATAAAATAAATTATAGTTACATATAAGCTGAAAATAGATAATTTTAAGAAAAAATTTTTTTAGAAAATTTTATTACAATTTTTCTGCGATCTTATTTAGTTTTAGTTTTAGAACTATAGTTCTTAAGACAATATTGTAGTTTATATAAAGGATGACAACTTTCATTATTGCAACTTTAATGATTTACTTGTAAAAATTAAGACTTGTATTAGAAGTAAAGATTTTTTTTATAGATGGGAACATATAAAATTTGAAAAAATCTAAAGAAAATTTTAATAGTAAAAATGCCAATACAAGAACTTTAAACATTTATTATATTAAAGTTTTCTAATGATTTTAAAAAAATTTTATAACAAAGTTACTAAAACAAAACTTAAAGAATATTTTTTACTTAGAAAAGATATGGCTAAAATCAATATTTAAAATTTTATTAAAAATTTTAAAATACGCAGGCAAATTTGCCTGTGTTACAATCTAAGGGATAGTGTTTCTAATTAAATTAATTTATTATTACCAATTTAATAATATTTTAAAGATTTACATTCGAATTTCAAGAATAATTTATGTAATATGTAATCATAATTCTTAGTTGTCAATTTCAAATGGTAATTAATACTAGTAAAATAAAAAATTTGATGTATAGAATGGCATTCGAATAGTGCCATTTAACATATCGAATTTTTTATTTTTTACTAGTGTAATATTATGATAAACTTGAAAATATAAAAGATTACATTAACATATTGTTCAAAATTAAAGTATGAAGCCATTAAATATTAAATATTTTAATATCATAATAAGTATTTATTCAAAACAGTGTTATGAATAAATCAATTTAAAAACTAGAAAACTTTTTATTCAATGTATAGTACTATTTGTATATTGTTACTCATCTAAAATTAATCATTTAGTATCCAACTTGGTTGCTAAAAATTATTTTTGCTAGTAATTGTTTTTGTCATGTACTATTATTAACTAGAATGAAGCTATAAAGAAACTTCATTGATACTTTCTAACATAAAATATGAATATGCCACAAGAATTACTAATTCAAATTATTTCTACTAACATTCTGACTAAGATTATGCTTCTTTTTACTGATTGCTCTAACTTTGCATGCTGGTATAACTTGAGGATCCTGATTTTCTTTGTTACCAGTTTTTCTTCACTTAATAGATTCAATCTGTACATGGATTTTAGTACCACTTTTTACATGTACAAGAGGGTTTGTACCAGGATTCATATTATAAAAAAAGGATGTTAATGCTGGAATAGATTTGGCTTTTGCAGCATTATATCTCCCAGCCATCTTTTCAAGAGCAGCTCGAAGTTGTGGTCCACAACTATCATAATCATCTTTGACCATTTTAAAAAATGTTTCAAAAAATTTTGGATTATAACTTTATCAAATAAAGATTTATTTAGATAATATTATTTACATTATTTATAATTGCATATGTATAAAAAATAAACCTATACATCAGCTACTATATTCATATCAGCTACTATATTCACATCAGCTACTGTATTCTCATCAGCTACTGTATTCTTATTGAATTCATATTCATATTGGCTACTATATTTATATCAGTTGTAACCTGATTCTTATTTGTATTTGTTACTGATTGATTCAAATTTATATCTATTGCAATTTATTTGCATTTGATTCTTCATGTCGACTTTTATTCTTGTGAGTCTTGTAAGGATGTAACGATGTATAAAAAGAATTATCTGCCATAATTCCTGTTATAATTTTTAAATATAAGTTTAAAAAGAAAAACTTAAAAAATTAAACTAAAATTTTATATTATTAACTTCTTACTACATGCAATATATACAAAACAAGCTCGATTATCAGGTGATAAAGATGGAAAAAATTTAAAGACTCTTTGCAGCTACTGCTCCTTGATGTTTATATGGTGCTTTTGTTAATCCAATAATACATGTACACATACTAAATTCTGTATTAACAATATAGAATAATTCAGTTCTTTTTTTTTTTACTTGAAACCAAATATTCTGAATTTATATCAGTTTGTCGAATATTTGTTGCATCAATATCATTCCAACCAGGACATAAAAATTTTCGAGCAATCTAATCTGACCAGGATGACTATGTGCTATCCCAAGTAACTGACGCTTATAATAGTGCTCCATGGTTATGATAATGAATTTAAATATCTGAACAATATTATATGCCTGAGTACATGAAAATATATCATCTTTTAACAACCCAAACTATGCTCTATGTAGTTATTAAAAGTTCTGAGCAAAACAATACTGCCCAGAATTGTCATCAGTTCCAAAGTAGCTCAAAATGTTTGTGCAATTGTGAGTACACATGATAGTAATTGATCTTTAATTCATTATATCATTAGATCATTTTAGTTTCAGTTTGAGAATATAATATTCTTTTCATAGTAGTCATTATAGGTTTTTTATGATCTTTGCTTATGCTATTTTTCGAATTATGTAACTAGTGCCAAAATGCCTGGAGTACATGGAATACGCATAATAATCAGATTGATTTTGGCCAGCAATGCATTAATGCATTACGTTCTAAGTTTGAATCATCTGTAAAAAATACTAATAGACCATTGTTACATCAGGAAAATAAAAACATTAATAATTTGTAGTGATCTTCAAATTTATCGAATAAGTGCAGTTAAAAAATTGCAAAGATCTTCAAAATTTAGATTTTTGTAGTTCTTCACAGATTTTTTGCCCAAAATCTGTACAAATTTTTAATAAGTATAAACTTCACTAAATATACTTATTATAATTTGCAATAATCTTCAAAATCATGAGAAAAACAATAAACAAAACAAACTGATAAATAAATAATAAATAAACAAACACTTTTTTTTATTATTATTATTTTTATTTAAAATTTGAAATAAAAAAGGGAATTAAAAGTAAATTTCTGGCTATAATAAGGAATAAATTGGTTTAAATTACTTTTTTATCGTTTTGTTTTTGTTTTATTTTTTATTTTTAAAATTACTTTTATATTTTGATTTTTTTTTTTTTTTAAATTAAAATACTTTTATTGTTTCATCTTTTTTTTTAAATTAAAATACTTTTATTGTTTTGTTTTGTTTTTTTTTTTATAAAAATTACTTTATTATTTCATTTTTTTTATTTTTATTTTTAAATTACTTTATCGTTACATTTTTTTTAAATATGCATATACGCTATTTAAAAATTTTTTTTTGACCAGTTTTTTTTTATTTTAATTAACTTTACCAGTTTTTTTATTTTACGTTAAAATTACTTTATCGTTATGTTTTTTTATTTTTTTTATTTTTTTTATTTTTTTTATTTTTTTTATTTTTTTTATTTTTTTTATTTATTTTTTTTTTATTTTTTTTTATTTTTTTTTATTTTTTTTATTTTTTTTTTTTACTTTTAAAATTACTTTATCGTTTTGTTTTTTTTTATTATTTTTATTTTTATTTTTATTTTTAAAATTACTTTATCGTTATGTTTTTTTTTTTTTTTTATTTTTTTTATTTTTTTTATTTTTTTTATTTTTTTTATTTTTTTTATTT